>JBAMBP010002766.1:0-160297 GCA_037044515.1 Phortica magna
ATTGTGAAAGTGTCTTAGAGTCATGGCGATATTATGTGACTGGTCATGTAGTTGATAAATACAACGTTTTTCTGAAAGCAAAAAATCAAGTGCTGCGTGTCTATTTGAAGGCTCGATCCACTTAAGACGCCTCGCCGATTTTACAATATAATTTCACAGACCAACAAAAAAACAACTTGTTCAATAACTGCAACTAATTGCCATGTTTATTGTTGTGCTAATTCCGAAAATAATATATATAAAGTCGTATCACCCATAAATTTCGAAAATTTCAATGTTTTGTACAAATCACGAAATTACTTTTTTCAAAGGATATTTTCAGGAACCTAATACATCGGCATATAAATAGAGACCAACAATGGCGATATTTTGGTCTTTAAGATGTTGAAGTTTTAAATGTTTTGTCTCGATTTTAATAAAATTGTTTGTTAATTAAATTTAAATTTATTTTATTGTATATTTTTTTTACTGAGTATTTTTTACACATCAATCAATCAAGCGCAAGCCAACAAAATGTTAATTTCCGCTTATGAATGTGTTGAAAATGATAAAACCAAAAAGAAACATTAATTAAACACCTGCAAATTGGAACATATTAAAGCGCTTAAGGGTTGCGGAGCGTCATAGTCAAAAGTTGACGTACGCTGAAGACTACTCAACATCTTACCATTTCACCAAAAATAATTCATGCCAAGCGCAGTGAAGGGTGACGCCTAAGATCATTTCTAAAGAAGCAACGGTAGCAACGTGTCAAGGATAATCATGGAATTTCCATAAGGCACTGCTTAGAAAACTACAAGCACATTGAGGGTGCCGGTCTGGAAGCGTAAATAGCGCAGTGGTGCATGGTTCCGCCTCGAATCGTAACAAACGTTGAGCGTGAAATTCACAAAGTCATTCACAGCAATTTTGACTGCGCCTCTTCATTCGCACAAGTGTTTATCTTTCGAGTCGCTGTTGTTGGTGTTGTTGTTGTTGTCGGGCCAACCCCTTTTTACGCATGGTTCCGCTGCAGTTTCTGAAACGGCTTTCAACGGAAGCAAATATGCAAAGTAGGCGGAAGCGGCCAGAGTGAACAGCTGTGGTCAAACAGATAGACAGACAGACAGACACTTAGTCAGTCGATCAGTCAGCCAACGAGTCATGCGTCAAACACAATAAAAGTCACTGTGCGACGTTAGAAAGAAGGTGCACAATTTTAAGAATTATGTTTAGTGAAAAAAAAAAAACAAAATACAAACTTTCGAGTCATGTTGACACTTGGGCAAAAGTGTTTTAAAATATCGCACACCAACAACAACACAGCAATTTAAACTTACACGCTCGAAGAAACGCGAGCGCGGTAATTGTTGCGCAACAAGTTTTTTTTGGTCAGTTACGCCAGTGATTTTCCCATGGAAATGTCCGAAATAATTAGCGTAGGACTGTGGGAAAATAACAATGCGACGTCGGCGACGATAATAATGAAGATAATGATGACGATTATTATGCTGACATTGACTTGGTGCATTGACTTGACTCGACGAAAGCCTCTCTCGATAAGGGCCGCACATAATATGGCAAGTCTGAGCTGAAATCTTTATTAAACTGCGCCAAATTGCTTCATTATCAACACTTGCATGGAAGGCACACGAGCGCAGGCGACTCAGCTTGGACCCGGACTCGAACTCGGACTCAACAGTGTATGCTTTGTTGTTGTTTTTGTTGCTGTTGCTGTAATTGGTTAGCCGCGCAAAACCGATCATTTGAAAATTGCATTTCGTGATGGCAGCTTTGAAAATCATTTCATTTAAATGCTCCTGCCTTTGGGTCATAAAACGATTTATTGAGTAACCACACAACGGCAGCAGAAGTTCGAAAATAACAACAGAGCTACATGATCAAAAGCCACCAACGCGACTGTCAAACACAAGATCACTCTGATCCACATAATGCCTGCGAGAGACTCAAAGCAATTCAGGCACCACACAGCTTTGTTGTTGTTATTGTTTGGCTTACATAAAAAGTTCAACGATCGTGGGTCACGACTTTGGTTGGCTCGGCACCACTTGAGGAACAAACCTCCGTCAGTCAATGCTTTAAATTGGCTTGTCTTCTGAATCGTATGTAACGGTTTCTGTCATTAGCCAAAATTCGATCAAACTTGGTAATTTTTGTGATCGTTGGCAGAGACAAAATTGTCGCAGACAAAACTTATTTAAATTTCCATTAATTATTTAACATTTTATTGCAATTTTACGCCTTCTGACATGCTAAACATAATCTTGATCTTAGGTGTCCATAGTTGGAAGACTCGCCAAGTGTTCGATCTCGATCGAACGATCGCGCTTAATCAAATATCAACGCCTGAGCCAGTCAGTCAGTGAGTCAGTCAGTCAGCAGCCAAATCGAATACTATAACATGCTATATACAAGCCATGAGTCTAGCGCTAGTTTGGCAGACTTGACTTGCTGTCAATCATCGTTCGTACGTACGGTCGCTCAATCCATCCAACGATCGGTCGATCGAACCGTCGATGGAGTTAACTTGGCTGCTCAAACGATCTTTGCCGGAAGACTGACTTCAGTGGCTGTAATTTGGATTGCGATTGCACACGTGCAAACTTTTGGCGCTCCAATTCGAGTTTGAGTTTATTCAAGCTGTCTTCGTCTGACTGACAGTCAGTTCATCCGTCCGTCTGTCCGTCTGTCTGTCAGCTGATGCTTGATTGGCTCAAGTGTCTGGTGTCTGTTGTGAACGATCGATCGATCAAGCGCACATTTGCTTTGCCTTGCTTGGTTGAGCTGAGCTTGCCTTGCCTTGCAACTTGTTGCATTCTTCATTATATTTATTTTGTGGAGACTTGTTGTACGATTTTGACTTCATTAACGCGTTTAATTAGCGTTTGGCACTTTGTGGAATTTCTTTTGCGTGTTACCATTCAAAGTTTGATTGGCAGCATGTGGCATGTGGCGACTGCAGGTGCGACTGCCGTTACCGTTTGATAAGCGCCGTTATGCCTGCTAAACGATCTTCTACATGAGACGAGCTTCTTTAGTGCGCTTTAACATGCATTCAGCTAACAATGAAGGTGCTTCACGAGCCTTGCCTGATCCTGGAGCTGCAACTTATTGCTGCATGATCAGTGAGCTTCGTTTTAATTAGCAACTTGTTTCGTGCAACCAAAGGCGGTTGGCTTCCGCTATTCGGCAGCCTATCATACGGCATGATCGTTGCGCTCGTCAGGACCAACGCGAATGCTTCCTTAAACATGGCTTCATTAGAGCGCAAAAACACAATGCAGCAACGCGCAATCGTCGCGTTTGCCAAGCAATTGGCTGCGCTTATTCTCACGACTTTCTATGCGAAAATTGTTCACACCAGCTGTGAGCCAACGTGGCCTGGCCTGGCTTGGCTTGCTTAGGCTAGGCCAGACCCAATCAACGCTCGTCGCGGCACACACCTGCGCGCACACTTACAACGTGGCTGTGCGCTGTGAGTGTTGGCTAAAAGCAAATTCCAGTTGCAAACCATTTTTGGCACGATCGATCTTCGATTCGCATAACGACAACAACAACAACAACAACAGCAACAACAACAGCAGCAGCATCGACAACTGTTGACCATTTAAGGAAGAAGCCACCAAAACGGCAGCGAACAGGATCGAGGACGGCGCGCATTGATTTGAAATTGCAATGTGATTTTTGTTGCTATTTTTTGCTTACCGAAAGCGCTAAGAAAAAAGCAACAAACAATCAAATAAAAACAACAAATGCGAATGCGGAACGCACACGTGGAAAATTGTCGTTTGACGGCGTCTCGCTGGTGGGGCGTGGGGCAAGCGGCGGCTGCTGCAAAGGCAAGGCGTTGCAGGTGTGTGCGATGGTTGAAATTCTCGACTTTGGTTGCGATCATGATTAGAGTGTAGCCATCGTAGTTGTTGCCGCTGCTGTTGTTGTTGTTGGTTATGTCCAGCTGCGCGAACGCACCCACTCTGATCGCATACTCACGCCGTGCCGCAACAACAATAACAACAACCGTTACCGCTGCCGTCGATCATGGCCAACTCCGACTTATACATGCACAAGTCGCGCTTCAAACTGAGTTGTGACTTAACGCAATCGATGCGAGTGAGCATGAGTGAACGAGTGTTGATTGATTAATCAATGCTTGAAATTTGATTTCGTCAGCGTTTGCGTCTGTCCGACCGTCCGTCCGTCTGTCTGTGTTACCGTTAGCACACAAGACAGAGACAAGCCTCTTTTTTCTCTTATACGCCAATTTGATCGATTATTTCATTGCGTTTGAGCTTTGGCATATTCACCTTGACTTGTCTCGTTGTGACTTGCCACTGCCGCCCCCCTCATCGTCACCTGCTACAACAATAGCAATAACTTTTCATTTATTATGCTTGTGATTTATGAATTGATGTCCATTGTGTCTTGTGTCAGCAGTGAGCGCTTGTTAATCTCATGTGACACACTTTGCTAAAAACCTTCGCAATTGTTTTGTAAACCTTTTCAGTTTCTATACAACCACCACTCATTACTGTCTCAACACAACCACACACACACCCCCTCTTATGCGCCTCGGTCAAGCAATCATTAGCATGGGCAGTTAATAATGAACACGCCAGCTTATGCGATTAAGCAGTAAATCATTTGCCAAATGACAACAACTTGTCAACGAGTAGCAAAGAACATTCGCCCTGAAACGTTCCTCCTCCTACCAGCGAGCCAAGTGCGTTTCATTCGATTCTGTTCCACTTAACATTTTCTTTGATTCTGTTATTGCACTGTTGTTGTTGTTGCTGTTGTCATCGCACAGAAGTTTTGTGTCCATGTTGCATTTAAATGGCGCTTAATGAGCTCGTGCCAAATAGAATTGTTAAGCTGAACTGAACTCAACTTGAGTCACACTTGAAGTCGGCGACGCGACGTTTGCTCAGTTCGGTTGCAGTTCAAACTCGAATCGATTGCATTCGAAATCAAATTCGCATTCTAATGCAATTTCGAGTTCGTGTCGAGTATGTTATGCTTTTTACAATTTATCATGTTTTTTTCCCCGCACTCTACTTTTTTTTTTTCTTTTGCGATTGTAATTTCGATCACGATTTACCGCAAATATAAATAAATGCAACCAAATATAGTTACTCGTCGGCTTCGAGTTGTTGTTTGTTGTTTTAAGTATTTCTTGTGCCAACATGTTGCATACCAAGGCGCACCGCTGCAGGTTGTTGTTGTTATTGTTGCTGTTGTTGGTGTGCGCGCTCAGCAGGTGAAGTTGCATTTTTACCTTAATGGCTCTTTTATGGCTTGCGGAATGTGTCACAGTTTTTTAAATGCTGTTGAATCGTTATTTAATGTTTGCTTTTACAAACATTTTGATTAGCGATAAGTTTTTAAATAGTTTCAAACTCAAGTCTTGTGCGCCTGTCTTGTAATGCTTTTGCAACAGATACGATATTCTTAAGTCTTCTGACTTTGGCTATCAAATGTTATATAAAAATATGACTTGGTGGTCTCAGACGTCGTTATCCGACAGTAGCACAAATTTGTTTTGATTGCATTATTCGATTATTTTTAATATCCTAACTAAAAACCGTAACATTTTACGATTATTGGCTAATATATTGTAAATCACTGTTTGGTAGTTTAGTTCTTTAGAGCTTGAAGAGTTAGGCTTGCAAAATATTTCCATATAAAGTTCAATGAGTCTACTAAGTGTCCTTTATGCGAAGGAACGCTTCGTTTGCAAGTCGCCTTTTGTTTTAATGCACTTTGGTTCATGCAATTGCCTTAAATGCAATCAAATTATGCACGCATTGCCTCATTAAGCACTTATGCGCAAAACGGGCGTTAACCAAGCGATAAAAATCATCAATGTGTAGCAAGAAATTCCACATCATTAAATCAAAATTATAGCATAAACCAAAAACAGAAATAAAAAATGGGAAAAAAATCGGCAACAAAAGACGCGCAATGCAAATATTTGTATTGAAGTTGATGACGCCGTTGATGGGAACGACGACATGGTTGATGATGACGAAGCGACGTGATGCGACGCAAAACTTGTACAAACCAATGATGTTGTAATAATGTCAAAAAGGCTCGCAACATTAATCACAACCCCTAATTGAGGCTAGCCATGATCAGGGGAGGTCGTCAGTCAACACAGCTGAACCGCTGACGTTGCTGCTGCTGTTGTTGTTGCTGTTGTTATTGCTGCCTGGCGCCAAGGACAATGAGCTCAATACACGTGATACGCATTGACTTTTTTTATTCGTCATAACAAAACTAAAAAAAAAGAAGAAGAAGAATAAAACACTTAAACGGTGGAAAGAATAAAAAAAAATGCGCGAAAATCATGCGAGGTTTTCACAAGCGCAGAAAAATTGCAGCTGATGGCTTCAGCTGGCGAGAAAAGCAACGTGGGAACTTTTGGCAGGACTCATGCAGCTTGCAATGAACTGCAACCCTTGCGCCTAGAGTTGCCGCCCTGTGCGCCTGCCCGGCAGTCTTTTGTTTTGCGTCTTTCCACCGCATTGTTGTTGTTGTTGTCGACGACGTCGTATTTAAATCAAGATGTGCCGAGCATATTTTCTTCAACTTTTGTCAATGCGCATGATGATGATTTCCAGCAGCTGAGACAAAGCGGCGTGAAAGCATTTTGCGCGGTCAGCAGCTGTCGTCCGCATCAACAGCATTATGAACGTCATTATGGTTATAAAGTGGCCGCCGTCTAGAACAAAAGATGTGCGATTTTAGTACAGTTTTCAGAGCAACCTTGGAAAAAACCCTTTTCCTTTTTTGTTTCGCATTTGTTATTGTCTTTTTTTGTTTAAACATAGTAGTACGTTGTAAGAGATGCCAATGTAAAGAGCGCACATGCCATGTTGACATTCACTTGGAAATATTTATGCGTTTTGTGCGGCATTCACGTTTCGCGCTAACAGAATTTTTAGCTGACTTGGAGCATGTAACACGTGACTCCATAAATCGACGCGACAATAATCATGATTGAAACCAACGCGCCTGTCAGCATATGTCACTTGATTGTCGCAGCAGACATTTGTATCTGTCGCTGGAAATCAGTCCAATTAAAAATAATAAACCATCAACGTGCTACACCAAAGGTAAGTTCAACTTGGTTGGTTCGTTGGCTGGCTGTTGTCTGACTGCTTGCTTGGATTCGCTTTGTTTTGTTTGGTCTGTTTGTTGTTTTCTGTGTAAATGTGATTGCATTGGTTTGCCGGCTTGTAAGTTGGCTCATAAAAAGCATCATAAGTGGCGGCGGCTACAACATCTGCAATAATAACGAGCAAGCCAATGAAGAAGATTGCCCACAAACACAATGGCCATAATTGTGTTTGTTTCGCTGTGAATGGCAATGATCACAGATACGCAAAATGCGCATGTTTGTTGTTTAGCTTGCATCCGTGGGAAAGGCTTCGATTTGTGTCTTGCAATGGCCAAAAGTGTCCAACAAACTGAAGTGAGTTTTTGTCTTTGATGTTCCTTTTTCTATGAAACATATTCTTTGTACGTTTTCAAATAATTGCTGTGATAACAAAAAGCCTTATATAAATTTATCAACACTTAAATAATTTCCTAAATGTTCCCCATTGGTCGCCATAATTAGTTCCATTCTATTGACACAAAGTCATTTCGCTGCCATTCCATTTAAGGCGCGGTCGTTGGCCAAACTTGGAACGCGTTGGATTTGCAGTGCAAAGTTAATATCAGAAAACAGTCTATATAAACTCAATACTCACATTTCTCATAAAAACCACCGCCGGTACATTAAATTATAATTCAGTAATTAAAGTTGCTTGAAAATATTACAAAGTGAAGCGCCAACACAAATTAATTAACATACGACGGCGGCCGCGTTGATTTTTATTGTTTCATTGCTATTGTTTCTCTTCGGTACGAAATGAAAGAAAAAGCTTCAGTGATGCACCTTGTGAAAAATTAGCGTTTTCGCCAAACTCATGACAATTGAACGTAATTGAGCGTCATTCAATTAATTACTAATAAACTTGGTTTCAAAAACGCAAAATTATTTTCTTTGAGTATCAACAATGAGTAAGTAAAATGTTTACTATGCTATTATTGCTTAAGACACCCGTTTATTAAACTCTGTACAACTTTGCACAATCAAACGATTCGTTTGGCGTGACTCGTCATAAAAAATATTAATCTAGAAATATATGCCCAATGGGCATTTTAATGTTTGTCTGTCTAACGTATAGCAAAACCATTTGTGTCATACGTGTAACATTTGTTAGACACAAGCAAGCAATTTCATTGCCAAAAGTGGCGTAAAGAGTCATAAACATTTAAAAAATATGCATGGTAATAATAGCTGCCAAATTGCGTATCAACAGCAGTCCAAGTAGTTGGACATTAACAGGTCGTAAACCTTTTCGCGCGAGACAAACAACAACAACAACAAAGACAGCAACACCAACAAGAACAATAACAACGACAACAACAATATTGGTAAAGTTGTTGCTTGTTACTGAGATCATATAAAACGCGAAATGGCAGCTGCGCAGGCGCACATCGACGACGTCGTTTTTGGCCAATGCGATACGAATGGTCACACAGACGCACACTTGGCCGGCCACACATGGTCGCCTAGGCCTCTTGTTACATCAACCAACATAACCTAACCAACAGCAACAACAACAACAAGTTGAAGCCATGCGGACTATGAAAAATCTAATCTCAGACGAAATGACCGAAAATTTATACAAAACACTGTCAAATGAGTTTGAAATTATGAGTCGAATACGGCAAAAACCATAAATTCGTTTTATTGTTAACGCTTGGCAACTGCAACGCACGCCTACAATCACAGCAACAAAGTTTCGCTGGCGCTAGCAAGCATGCGGGCAGCATTCGAACTGCCTGTGTGAATGAGTGTGCGTCTGTGTGTGTGAGTGTGTGTGTGGGAGTGTTGGCAGTTGTGGGTGCCGGCGACATACGAGCTCGATCGTAAACAAAGCTCTCATGTGCCTGTGCGGCGCACCAACGAAGAAACGAACGAACGAAGAAACGAACAAGGAACGAACGAAGGCACGTAGGAATGAGCCAAGGCGGGAACGAACGAAAGGAATGAGCAAAGGCGCGCGTGCAAGCGTCGTATGCAATGAACAACAAATGATATTTTCAATATTTCGCTTTGATTATTATTAAATTTTATTTCAGTTATATTTTCGCATTGGCGCTGGCGCTCGAAGCGTCGATGGCGTTGCTGATGCAGTTGTCCATAATTGAATTCCAGCAGCGGGCGTTACTTTGGGCATGCTCGATTCAATATTCGACCGCAAAGCGCACTTTGCGTGTTTCATGAACACTGAACTGTGAGCGTACGATGGGTACCATGGTTGGTCAGTATTGTGCACAGGGGGTGAGGCGTCAGGGTGCGGTATATATTTGTTTTTGTTTGTATGTTCAAGCATAATATTTGATCGATTTGTTCGATTAGTTTGCGGAACATGCAATCGACACGCAAAATTCTTTTTCAATTTAAAGCGGTCTCTTTTATTATTTGCTAGCCATGAGTCGACTTCATGTTTGCTGCTGCTGTTGTTGTTGTTATTGTTGTTGCTGGTCTTACTCGTGGCAATATCATTGATATTGCTGTTGTTGTTGTTGCTGTTGTTGCTGTGTTCACGTTGTTGTTGATTCAATTTAGCTTCGAGGCTGACACTCCCGAACGCGTGTACGTCCAACAGCTTCGCCATAGAAAATTGTCTTATTGAAATATTAGACAGTTTCGATTGGGTCAAATGACAACTGGTAATACATGCAATTAATTTCGGGTTTTGCGCGACTTGAAATCATTTGGAAAAAAGAAAAAAAAAAACAAATAATATGGCAAAAGAGTGTATGGAATATTTATGGATTTGTGTTATTTTTTTGTAACGTTTGTAATTTGATTATTGATCTGATTGTAATTGGATTATAAGCGCGATCATTACGTATCAAGCAATCAGCAATGAGTTCGTTGGCCGTTGCATGAGTCTTCAATGGTGGACTTCAACACATTTCATACTTTATGCAACTTCCTAAAAATGTATATTACTCATACGCAATGCAAACATTATTCACGCCGCTGACACGCCAGAAAAACACTTTCCCACGTGCTGTTCTGTTCAGCTGTTCAATCAAGCTTATCGCTGGCATGTATGTTTGCAAGAGTGCATGATTTTCAAGCAATTTTCATAAATTCTCACATAAGCCGCAGGATAATTTGATATTAATTGCAGCAGAATTTATATTTGCCAAGCGAGCAAACAAATTGGCGTACGAACGACGGCTGAGCTGAGCAATCTATCGGCATAAGCCAAGCTGCTTAAGCTGAGTGAGTGACTGACTGACTGACTGTGATTTAAGCGCTCAGCCAAAGACTGATTACGCCAATTTGTCGAGCGCGCTGCAACAACTTGAATAGGCCGACACACGTCACACACCCGCATGGCCATGCCCAGTCGCACCCGCGCCCGCTCAAGTGCTGCACATTAAAACAAAGAAAAAAAGGGGCAGAAAAAGCGCAAAAAATGGACGTTAAATAGGCGCATTCTTATCGCGTTTAAATAGCTGCAGCGACCAACCCACGTTGGCAGCGACGGCGCTGACTCAAGCTCTGGTTGGCTTGGGCGCGTGTTCGGTCCTTGGCTTGGCCAGGCTGTGAGCTATGCGCCGTGCTTTAAAGCGCCCGCTGAGCGGCAAACACTCACGTCTGGCTTAGGCAGGCGCCTGAGCACAAACGTCAAACATGAGTTTTGGGTGCGCGACTTAACAAGTCACCAAAAGAGACGACCAACAAAACAAACACACAAAATCACGCACGGCGGGGCCACCTTAATTTTTTTTGTTTTTTTTTATGACAGTTGTTGCTGTTTAAATACATGTTTGCGGCTTTGTCTTTTGCATGGCAACGTTGCCAGATTATTTCCATATTATTAAAACGAGTGCAGCCCACGCGCGCTCAACGCTCCCGAGTGTGAGTGTGAGTGCGAGTTCGAGCTGCCCGGCCGGCTTACTAACTGGGCGCTCTAAGCTCCACTGGCTGACTGTCTGTCTGGCTGGCTGGCTGTCTGCCTGGCTTGACAGTTTAATAGGAACGAGCATTTCACGTAGCAACAACAACAACAGCAACAACAATAAAGGCATAAAAAATCAAGAACGGCGTCGAAATTAATGCGCAGTCGCTCAATGCGCAAAAGGCAAACAAAATCGCCTTCCTAACCGCCTGTCTATCTGTCTGTCCGTCCGTCTGCCTGTCTGTCCAGCGCTTGGCTAAGCCAGCAAGTCGTCGTCGTTCGGTTCGGTCGTAAGCGGCTTGTGCCAATTTATTTACGTTAGTTGTATATAATTTTCTCTTTCGCTGCCAGGAGACAAACTCATTAATAAGCAAAAGTCTTTAAAGTTGAGTGCCTGGTTGATTGAACAAAAGCCCATGAATGCATCGTTGCAATGTCCGAGCGTGCATCTGAGCGTTTCTATCGTTTGTCGCTGGCCGATTGCCGATTGGCATAGCGTCGCATGCCGCTTGCACGCTTGTAAAACGCAACATTTGTTTGAACGATAAAATCGAAACCAATAAATTCACAATAAACATACCAAGCGAACGACTGAGCGCACGATCAGCGGCAATAGATACACAGATACTTACAATGCCGTTTGCCTGCCTATCTCTATGAGCGTTACTTGGCTTTTTCTTATTTTATATATTCATTCATTTTGGTCAAGCAACAAAAGTGACCGCCGCTATCGACAGTGCAGTCGCTGTCGGTATTGAAGCGGCAGCATTTGCATGCACACGGCTACCGTAGTCTCAGCTAAGCTGAATTGAACTGCACTGAGCTGAGCTGAGCTTAACTCAACGGTGATCGCGGGCTTTACAAACGAGCGACCACCGCGGACAAAACTTCAACATACGCGACAAAATAAAAAATAGAGTTGTATGACGACCACCTGCGGGTCTTGCTCCAGCATAGACTGTTGTTGGTGTTGGTCAGCCAAGCAGCCCACAAGTTGGCCCACACTAGTGTGTGCGTGTGTGTCTGTCTGTCTGTACTCCTCCAACCGTTACTGCTTCATCGTTGGCGGCACATGCGGAAACGCGTTCGTCGACCATGGCCGTTCGTTCGTTCATCTCCATGCCAAGTCAACTCAACTTGTCTCAAGCCGTTTGTCGCTTGTCTTGCTGCGTAAGCCGCACTTGCTTCATGTCTGTCTCTCTGTCTGTCCGCCAACTATTCAAATGTCCAACTTGTTGTGCCATGCCGCCATATCCGTCCAGCTGTCTGTCTGTCCGTCCTGCTTGAAATATGTAAAGCTTTTTAATCGCTTGTTAAACGAAGCAGTGACCCCATCATGAAACATTTGCGAATTACTTCTGTAAGTCGCTCTGAGTGTATCTGTGTGTATTGAAGTCTGCTCCAAATAGCAGTTGTTTGCATAGTGTCGATATTTACTCATGTGTGTGTGTGTGAGTGTTTGTATCTCCATCTAGCTATCTAACTACTTGCAGCTTGGCATGTTCGGCGGCAGGTGTTTGCCGTTTGCCCGGCAACTCTTTTTAGAAAGCGTGAGAATTAACTGCAAACGCGTTGTTTTCTGTATTATTAGAAAGGTCTCTAATTCAATACAGTTTAATAAAGATTAATAGTCGGCAAATAAGAAGATCGCACGATATTCAACATTGTTGTTGCATCAACACGAAGCACGATTTTTCTTACTTTTCGGCAAAAGAAATTGTCGAATTATAATTTATGTATAACGTTTGTTATTATCGATTTTAGACAATTTATAAGAACCCTAAAAAGGTACACAAAACCGCCTTAAGTATTTCAGAACGTTTGAGCTTATCAAATATGCAAGCGAATTGCGGCAATCAAATGTAATGTCAGAAGCGGGCACATTAAGTTAAATACCAAATGTCTGTCGAAATGAAATCAATTTGAGAACCATTAACCTATAAAGGCAAGCAAACTAAAGAAACAAACGAACGGACGGACATCAAAGACGCACGCAACGATGAATGTGGCAAGCAATCATAAGCAAGCAAGTCATTAGTGTCGAGCGACTTTGATAGCACCTATCAAATAGCCATTGGCCGCCATTAAGTGCAATCAAAGCACACAAAACACAAGAACCAAAGGGCAATCAATCAAACTTGGCGCTACTTCGGTGGCCACCGGGCACGTTGGGCGCTTCGTGCATGCCAATGGGTCAAACTGCGCTTGAGTGGAGGTGCGTGCTTGGTTGGTGTGTCACATGTGGCGAGTGACAACGAAGTTGCTAAAACGGCTGTCAGAAATCAATTGCAGCACTCAGAACAACATGACTTAGCGTGAAACGGACATTAATCCGTATTAAAATGTAAAGGTTGTACGGCTGTACGGCTTAAGCGCGCAATTGATGAGCGCCGAATGACGCCGTTAAATGGCAGGCACGACAGACGACAACTTCTTGCACAGCCGTGAGGCCGTGAGTCGTTCTCAGCGGTTATTAAAGACTCTGCTGCGACAATCGCGAAATGTGATTGCATCGGTGGCTGTCCAGCCGGCAGTCCAACAGCAACTCTGGCTTGGCCTGGCCAGGCGTATCTAACATCTTTGCCGATATTTATTGACGATCGTCTGTGGCAGTTCAAAAGGTCACACCAACATGCGCCTTGCAACTCGTGATTCAACAATGTTGCTCTTTCTTTGCCACTTAATCGTGCCGTTCATTGTCTGTGTCTGTGTGTGTGTGTGTACACTTTTAATCAGGTGTACTTCATGGCTGTTGGCTGAGCCAAGTCGGCATTGCTATTAATTAGCGGCTTAAGCGGTAATAGCTGTCACATGTCTTCAGCGCGACTGACACGCTTGACTGCGACATGGGCGCGAATTTGTAGTCTTATTGGACACGAGTTTTTGAACACTTTAACAAAGGGCTTGTGTATATTATACATCGCTTCTTGCCTCGAAGTTTGCCATACAAAAGCAGAAAGAAATGAAATATTAAATAATCCAAATTTTATAAAGCAAAGTTCCAGCTTAAAAGCCTCTAACTGATGTCTTGATATCTGGAATATTTTCAGTTTCGTTTTTTATTGTATTTTAAACAAGTAATCTAATGATGATCATGGCTGATGATATATAATTGTTGAAAAATGCCACCAAATAATTTATACAATATACAAGAAACCTTTGTAGTTCGAGCGAAGCCGTCTTTTGGAGTAAAAAGAAGTCGAGATAAATTTTATAGATCTCTCACTGTTTCATGTCTCAGACTTTCAGTTGTTTTTAAGTAAATTATTTTGTAAAATCATTAAAACTTTCTAAGAAAATTCCTACAACTCTAAGCACTGAAAGCCTTTTTCACGACTTTTTGCTTTCTACGGCCATAAATAACTCCTTTTCATTGCAGACTTTTACAGTAACTTGGTCGAAGCCACGAGAGATCATCGTTCACACTTCTCGAATTCGCGTTCTTCACTGTCACCACTCAAAATCTCAAGAGTCATAATTTTGCAACTGGTTATTAACTTTAATTTCTTTGCTGGTGATTAAGAACGAAGTTTCACCCAACGTTTGCACCTCTTCTGCCACCATTAATGTCGCTTGGCCATTTGTTGCTGATGTCGTTTTCGTTGATGTTGTCGTTGTTGTTGATGTTGTTGGCAGCAAGCTGTGATTTTGAATAATCATCAACTTAAGGAAATTCAACAAAACTGCAGCTGATTTTGTTGTTGTTGTTGTTGTTGTTTTGGGTTCTTCTTCTTCTTCTTGTTTCGCTTTGCCAATTGACCTAAAATCATGACAAATCCATCAACGGTGTAACGTTGCAACGCCCAACACTTGACTCCAACATAGTAGAAGAAGTCACAGTTGTTGTTGGCCCGGTCCGGCTCAGCTCAGCTCGGCTCGGCTGACTTGGCAATTCTTGTATCTCTTGAGTGGTCATCGTCGCACGTCAGCAGCGCTTTTGGCATAAATCAAACGCTGTACTTTCAGTTTGATGTATGCTGCTGCTGCTTCTTTCCAACTGCTGTAAATCACTCAGCCAACGTGCGATTTGACAGTAAAAAATTAAAAAATCATAAGTCACTTCTCGTCTGGGTCGACGGTTGAGGCGTCTTCATGAACGTATTTCTTCTCCGACTGATTCTTCTTCTTTTTCTCAGTCTTAATACACTTTAACTTGTGGGGTAGAAGGGTATATTAATTTTGTCAGTACACCCAAAATATATATATATAATACCCAAGATGAGACGTGCTAGATTCTACCAGACACTATTCTTGAACAGCATTGAAAGAGAAGTCAATTTAGTCATGGTTGTTTTTGGAAACTGTAAAAACTAAATTAAATTTTCCATTGATCCTGAATCTCTTATTCTTTAAATAGCTCAGCGTGCAAAGTAGCCCTTATGATATTGAATAGCCACAAAGTTCGATGATCCAGCAATGGTGTGCTTAACCTCTTAAAACGGATAACTATAATACGAGAAACGTAGAGTGTTTCGATGTCGGGCACTCAAGATCTTTTTTGTACAAGTCTGAACCTTTTTTTTATTTTGTATCTCTAGACCAGCGACTTTATTTTTTCCTCATATATGCAAAGTGTCAGTCATAAGTGACTTTTTGATTTCGACTTGTCTTTTGACCGCTGCACGCCGCTTGCCGCTGTGATATGACCATATCATAAATTAATTATAGTCAAGCGATTTTCTGACGTCTTCCAACATCTTTGTTGCCAATGTTGTTGCTCTTTTTTTGCTTTTGTTTCCTCCTCTTGCATTTTGGCACCTTTCACCTTAAATTGCTGGTTTACGACTATGCAGATGTGCATGTGTGTGTTGGCCAGTGCTGACCTCATCGGTTTTATTTTCTGTGCTTTTTTTTTATCATTTTTCTTTTTAAATGAGTCGGTGGGCAGTTATTTGGCAATGAGGAAATTGTTTGTTAATTAGATGGTAACAACATTTTATGTGTGCAATATAACACACGTAAACGTTTTGCAAATTTTACGATAGAGTTGTCTTAGCACAACCCACAAATGCAACTCTTCTTTTGGCTCGTAAAATATTTACTCGAACGAATTTCTATTTTACATACATTCTGTGCACAAATAATTAACAGAAAAAAATAGAGAATACAGGAAGAAGCAGAAAAGCTCTTTAAATCTCATAAATATGCATAAGCATGACAAACACAGGAGTCAGGCACGTCACACTTTCAAAACAAAAAAAAAAAAAAATCATAATTATAAACGCCGCAACGCTCGAACACCGAACAGAGAACGCCGAAACAACAAGTGTTCAAATTAATGAGCCAAAGATTTGTTAATTTTCGTGGTTCATTTACGGCTAAGAATCTCAGTGCTGCTTGCAGGCAGGCTATGCAACAACCTGATAAAGCCGCCGTTCCTCCATAAGCCGTCACAAATTAATCGACAGCCAAACGAGCGTAAAATGCTGCCTCGTCGTCATTTTTATCAGCAGCAAACTGAGCCGCGAGCAACAACTTCAGCATATTAATGAGATTTTAGTTTGAGAAATTCTTTTGAAAGGTCTACAAAAACAACAACAACAACAATGCCAAACACAAAAATGTACATAATTTGTTCTTTGCTGCATTCGGTGTGTTTTTTCGTGGAAAGTTGCTGGTGGGGAACGTGCAACGCATGCAGCGCAGCACAAGTGCATAATAAAATAGCCGCCGGCAGCGTTTTTTTTTTCTTATTGTATATTTTTTTTTGTTTTTAAATGTCTTACAAATATTGAGTTGCTTTGCTTGTATATTATTTTTTTTGGGGTCTGTCTGCGTTTTGATTATCTTTGTGCATTTAATTATTCCAATTTAAATGCAAACACTTGTCGATTTGTTCGTGGCTCGACTACTTCATTGATAAAATTCCTGGAATTCTTGGTTGCAAGCAGTCTACACAGTCGTTGAACTCTGTTGAGATTTGTGCCGTCATTTTGGTCAAAGAATTTATTTAGTATACTTTTGAAAAACCAAAAGAAATAAACATGAAATTCGTGTGTTGTCAACATGTTTGAATTTCCCATTGACATTATCAGCAACACATGGTGTGTGTGTGTGTGTGTGAAAGTGTCTCAATGACTTTAAGTTATGTTTCAAGTGCGTTGCCGCTTATCAATTTGCCGGCTGAGCCATAAATCAGTGTAAATATTTGCGTCCAAAAAGGCGACAGACCATTAGGTCATCATCAGCCATGTTGGTCGGTCGGTCGGTTGGTTGGTGATTGTGGGCCGATAAATAAACACAAGTCAAAGCCGAAACTTGTTCGTTCGAACATCTGCAAGTGCGAGACATACACACATACATACAAACATACATAAATAGTCAACGTAAATAAATTTTGTACAGGAAATGCATAAAGCGCGATGTCATATCAAAGTCTCTGCGAAGCGAATGACTTCAGTTTGTTTGAGTTCAGGCTGAGCTGAGCTGAGCGGGTGATAAGGCAAGTACAAGGCAACAAGTGTCTGAGGCCTACTTCTGTATCGATGAACGAACACTTGTGTTTGCCCACTGGCGAGTGAGAAAATGTCACTGGCCTGTTTGTGCTTCATATATGAGTACACGTTTGCACAATCCAAGTGTCTTGGATATTGAATTACAACGGAGTAGGTCTGTCTGTACATATGTATGACTGGACTCAGTTGAACTGGTAGACCGACCAGTCTGTCCGTCCCATGGTCTACACTGCTTGCTCGTTGTGCCTCAAGTTCATTTGTGGCATAATTTTCGTGTGAATTGTCGTGTATTGTGAACTGCGAACTGAAAGTCAAACAAACAACACAGCAAAATTATATAAAAGTCACGTTTTTTTCATTAAACTCTCACCAGTTGACTCACATTGACCCCTCAGCTGAGCTCAACACAGATCCGCTCAGATTAGCCCAGCTCAGCTCAGCTCGGCGACTTCTAGAGTAACTCTTCAATGTTGCCTTGGAGGCGCTCGCTCGGCTTTGTTGGTTTGACTTTTACGTCTTCTGCGGTTTGATTTTAATATCTTTTTTTTTCGCTCTGAGCTCTTGAAGTTCTCAGCCATCTAAAGCTGAGCTCTTGAAGTTCTCAGCCATCTAAAGTAACAAGACTTTGTTTGGTTTTTGTGTTCGGTTTGTTTGGATTTCTTCTTTGCGTTTTTGTGTACTTTGATTTCTGTCGTAATTGCATTTTGTGTCATATTTCGGCGTTGTCGGCGCGTAACATGAGCGCGCCCCGCAATGAGAGGGCATTACTGTGCCCCGATTGCAGTCAATTTAAAATGAATTCTTCACTTTCGTCATGAGGGTCGTTCAATCATTTAAATTTTCAACATGATTAGCGTTTCTTGGGCGAAATTTCAATTTCAATTTCAATGGGCGTGCACAATGGTGTGCGTGTGTGTGTGTGTGTGTGTGTGTGCGTGTGTGTGCATTAATTGAATCTTTAATAATTTCTTGCGGGCTGCTGCAGTCGGCAAAAGGGTCGTGGGCTTGTCGGGGCTTCTTTAAATGAGCGAAGCAAAAATAGCAAATATTTTCGTTTTTATTAAAATAAATTGCTTGCACGTGTTTAAATGTGGGCAACCCCGACGAAAGAGACTTCTAAATTTCAATGAAGTGTTGAAAATTCTAATCATGTCAATCAGTCAAACACATGATGGATCAACCTCATGTGCCTCATTGATTTTAGAACGCTAATAAAATGTAAGGCAAACAGAAACGTTTCCAACCTTGTTACAGAGTAGGTATATGAAGTCTTCCCGAAATCATCCCGAGAAATATATTTGTAATTCATAAGATTTACACTACCGAACCATGTGTGAGAAGCTCAGGAAATGATTGAAATTGCCCGAAAATCGGCTTTTTTGTTTTTGCAAGGAGAAGTACCGTTAAATCTGTCAGCTGAGCGCTCGGCAAAGTAAACATTGGCAACGATTAACGATAGTAATAATGCTAAATGCCGCAACAGAACATAAAACAAAAACAAAGTAAAGAAATGAAATAAAAGTAGCGTTAAACTGTGGGCTGATCGATTGATAGTGAGCGGGCTGAAAGAGAGAGAGGGGTAGCGCGGTGTTGGACTAACAAAGAAGGGCGCAGAAATTGGCAACAAGCGAAACAAATGCGCAAAATTACACGAATTGCAGTTAACGCCGCGAGAGCAAAGACAATGACGACAACAACAACAGCAACAACAACAACCACCGTGTTGTAACAACATGCAACATGAGCAAAAACAGCAACAAGCAACACGCAAGTGGCAATTTTCGACTCAAAGTCAGACGGACAGACGGACGGACGGACATGCTTGTTGCCTTATAGCCAGACAGTCAGCCAAGCGAGCGAGCGATTGAGGAGATCGCCCGGCAGGAGTTTGAGCAACGAAATCAGCGCGCAAAGACAATAAAAGAGTTCACGAAAAAGCGATGAAGCGCGCAGGCGACGACAACGGACGACGACGTGTGGCAAAAGAGGTCGCGGCCATAATTACACTTAAGTACGCGCCGTGCAACGAGCTTTGTCTGCAACGAGCGACCAACCCAACGACTGACGGACCGACAGACAGACAGACTGACTAATTTAAGCGACGGCCGAAGCTTGGCGGCGCTGCACGAATTTCAAGCTGCAAATTAAATGAGCGTGGAGCAGCAAAGTGATTGCTATAAGCATGTTTTGGCTCCTCACACACACACACGCACACACTGAGACACACACAGACCGACAGAGAGACATGTCCTGTCCTGCCGGCAACGCTTGTCGCTGCACACTTGCAACGCTTGCGCGCAAAGTGAATTGTAATTGCAGGGCGCGCTTTGTATAATGTGTGGCACATGCACATGCACGTTGCACATGTACGTTGCGCATGAGCATGCGCATGTGCATGTGCAGTGGCAAACAGCTGCGGCGTCGACAGCGGCGGCTCTGGTAACAACCGCAAACTTACACTCAGCTACGCTCCAAGCGCTCCCAGCCTGCCTGCCTGCCAGTCCGTCACACAGCCAGTTGGCAACACTGTCAATGCAACAAAGTGTTGTAAGACAGACAATTTACAATTGTCCAAATACCCTACAATTTGTGATTAACTGTTCTCGTGTGAGTTGATTTGTTTGTAAGCCTGAAAAGTTTTGCTTGAGGCAACGATTAATTGAAATGATTAGCGAATTGGTAGAAGTCGGCATGAATGCATTCAAAACGCAAATGAATCATTCACTCTTAACAAATAATACCTGTTTTGCTGTACTGATTGTAGAGCACCTGAATGAATGTTGTACTTGTGGCTTTATACTCAAGTACTGTACAGTATACACACTGACGTTGTACATCACATTTCAGGTATAATGTTGAAAGCATTGATTGAGAGTGAGTACACCAATAATTTGTAATTTCTCTCTCTAGTTTGAGGGAGTACAGCACTGGACAGTGTTGGAAAAGTTCTCCAAGTTTGCGTAGTTGAGTTCGAAATGAATGATTTCATGCAGAGCTCTGAAATCTATCTATCTCTATCCGCCAGTGATTTTATTTCAAGATCACTTTAAGATCATGCCAGTGATATATTATTATTACAGCGTTACCACGTTAGTTCTTATTATATTTTGTGTATTTTTTTTCTATCAATAAATAAATAAAACATTACTATTCGAAGTAAAAGTGAAACAGAATGAAGACGAGGTTGAGTAGAAGCAAAATTTAAAGAGGTATTTTAAGAGATCTAGAAAGATAGCAAAGCGCAGATATCTTTAATTGTTTCTTGCCAAATTCATGGCCCTTTGGTTTAAGTAAATTAAATTCTTAGCCATTTCGCGCACCAGATTGAAAGCATTTTATTTAAGAACAACATTAAAGGCAACAATGAAATTAATCTTAATTCACGATCGCCAAACAAGTGCAGCGCCTTAAATGTGCCGCTAAACTGAAGCTGAAGCGAAGTGGCAGCAAAGTCGAAGCCAGAGCCAGAGTCAGGCGTAACCCTTAACACTTTAAAGGCCAACATGGCCAGTGAGCCAGCGAGCCAGTCAAGCTGCCAGTCCGACTGCTACCGTGGTGCCCAAGCAAAGCAC
The DNA here is from genome assembly GCA_037044515.1 of Phortica magna. Taxonomy (NCBI): domain Eukaryota; kingdom Metazoa; phylum Arthropoda; class Insecta; order Diptera; family Drosophilidae; genus Phortica; species Phortica magna. The sequence continues at coordinate 21,064 of JBAMBP010002766.1, forward strand.
AGCCAAAGTGTTCTTGACAGGAAATACGCTGCCGAAGGAGGCGAGGGCAAAGAACATGATAATTGAACGGCGTGGAAAAATTGCTGAAGACGCGAAATGGACAAATACGAATTACAGTAAGCAAATCAGTGTCCCGAACGGACACAAGCGGCAGCCACAAGTCGTAAGTGGCGAGTCAGGCAGCGTCTTTGAGAAATGCCTGCAATTTGGGTATTCAAGTGGCAGCTGCAAATTCATTTGACAAAAGCGTAAAACAAAAATCAGCAATGAGGCGGTTAACGATGCGCTCCGACAATGGCTGGAATTCAAATAACTTGGCGTTTAATTTATGAGAATGCGCACAGGAGCAGCGAACAACGCCCGGCCTGGCACTGAGACTGAGACCCTTCGGTAGCGCGATTGTTGCCGATTTTCGGCATGTTGCGTCGACAATAAATTCGAACAGGAAATTTCTTTGCAACTGTTGCATGTTGCGCTTGTTGCCGTTTTATTAATCATGTGTGTAATTTATTTGGGCACCAACTCCAACCAACGACCAATTTCACTTAATTCTGCCGTCTGCCTCGAAGCGCGTAATTGTGAGCGCTGCAATTATTACCCCGACCCAAGACAAGTCCCATCGAGTGTTGCATGCATGTACTGTCCTGGCGCTAATCAAAGGTGAAGCCACATTTTGGGCAAAGGCAAAGGCAAATGGTGTTCAACGTAATAAATATTTTTATGGAAATTGTCACAAAAATTTCAACAAAGTGGTGAAATTGCCTTAAGGACATTCATTGGAGATGAAAAGAAGCTCTTGAAAAACGGATGACAGTCATTAAAGCGAAAAAGATGGCACGACTTGAGTGCGGCCAATTTATTTTTAATATGTGTGTTAAAGATCGAAATGAGATCACTATCAGTTGGAAAGTATCTTATAAGCAACACACACAGATACAGATTATTGATGACTACATTTATTTTGCAAGCCAAAGACATTTCTTGCGCTTGTTAGTGTGGCAGGCATTTGTTTGCCACAAGCCGCCGGCATCATATATGTATATCTGTTGGATTGCTTATCTGTAGAATTTCTCACTGTCTTATCGCCTGAGAAATGCGCATCCTCTCACACGGCATGGCATGCACTTCATTCATTCCAGTGACAAGCCATGTGAATGTGCATAATTTGTTTAGTATCTGAACGGTTTGCTTATCGCCTATCGCCGTCGCTGTAATGCAACAAACATGAGCGCAGATAACGCTTGTCTGTACAAACGGCCATGAAAACAAACATTTGTCATGGCATGCCATCATGTCAGAGGACCACCATTGGGCACGGCACGGCACGGCACTTTGCCAAGCCGAAAAGTATCTGTCGACATGCGCTTATCGCTCTTGTTGTTGCTGTTGTTGTTGTTGGTGCTGGAGAAATGCTTTGCACTTCATCATCGTGTTTATCTTATCAGCAAAGAGCGACTTTTATGTGCGGCAAATGCTGCAAGTGCTCAACCTGAAGCGCGTCAATGAAACCGAATGAAGCGGCCGGCCTATAAATTAGTCGATAGTTCGACGATTACTAATCAACTCTATTTTGGCTGCCAATTGCATGCCTCATTGAGCACTTGCTTGAATGTTGGAATTTTGTTCTTCTGTTCGGTTTCCCACAGGATCTTCTGCACATGTCCTGCCACTGCTGTCGCGCACTATTAAGCAATTGTGTGTGCGGACTCGTCCCTCTGCTGCGACCATTGTGTGCGTCTGTGCGTTGCACATTGCACGTGTTCAACGAATGTCAGGGAATGGAATTGGGATTGAGTAAAATCTCTGTTGACATTCCTGGAAATTTGACGTTTGATTTTGACCGCGCCATCGTCGACAATCTTCTTCTGCGCGTATCATCTTTCCTTTGAGTTGAGTTGAGTTGAGTTGAGTTCAAAACTCGTCTCTTCTGTGCTCTTCCCTTCTCCTCCTGCTTTGTGCGGCAAGCGTTAATATGCGTTAAGTTGTCTTTTGTTGTGCCCAACCTTGTTTCCTCAACTTATTATCTTCTCCGACTGTACTTAACGTTCTTTCATACTCAACGTGGCCCGCAGTTTTCGGCTATGAATGAGTTTTCTGTGTCTGTGTGTGTGAGCCTGTGGGAAGCAGTTAGCATCAGAATCTTATTAATGTTGTACGTGTTTGTTTGTTTGTTTGTTTGTTGGAATTTTCTACGAATTTCGGCTTTTATTGTGCAATTTCATTGATGAGCATGAAGCCTTCTTTCAGTCGAGCGTTGCAAATCGAGAATTTCTGCGCAATTTGATTGAACTGAACTGAACTGAACTGAAGTTGTTTACAACATTTTGGCGAAATGTTTGCGCATTAATGTTATTGTTTATGGCATTTTGATCCTTGCCTCGCATTTGTTGCCAAGCCAATTGCAATTTTTATTCGCCTAACCTTTTTTTTCCGTTAATTACAATTTTGATGTGTGTTGTTCGCGCCTTTCAAAACTTAACTTGCGCTTCAGAGTGTGGCAAGTTTTATGACAGCTTAAGCTTTGATTTTACAGCGTTGCATTTGAAGTGCCAAATGAAAGAAAAGTCTTCTCAAGTTCACACCAACATTTTCCCATAAAACAGACAACTAACCGACTGTCTCTCTGTCTGTCTATCTGGCCAACATGACTTTCAACGTCGGCTTGTCACGCAGCAGGCGCAATTGTTGCAATTTCCCACCGGCAACGGCAGCAGAGCTGCATTGCTACCGTTGTTCTCTCTCTGTCTGTCTGTCTGTCTGTCTGTCTGTCTGTTGTTATTGCTACCGATCCAATCCGTTCCGTTCCGATCCGAGCCAATGCAAGCCCAAGCGCACTGATGCGATGCGATGCGATGCGATCTGTGTCAAGACTTGAAGTGTAATTAGGCTACTTGGAAATTCAGACCAAAACTAAAACGTTCAGCAGCTCAGCGAGACAAATGGCTGCCGTGCAAAAGAGGTACGCGAAAATCGTTAACACATCACTGTTGTTTGCAACCGAACGAAAGAGGAGGCAGCAGCAAAGCAATCGGTAAATTGAGTGCGCGCTACTTGCAACATTAACTGTGTGGCGACTTGCTGCTGCTGATTACCGCAACGGGCAATGCACGAAGCTTATCTAAAAGACAACGTTGGCATTGCACTGACATCAAGTTTAATTGAAATTGTTAACTGAGCACAAGCGTACGTGTGTGTAAGTGAGGGACTTGCAACTTGCCACTGGCACATTGCAGCTGTTGTTGCTGCGGTAATCATCGTGGCAATTGTTGTTGTTGTTGCTGCTCCCACAGTTGTCTCCGTTGTGGGTACAAATTCTTGCGTTTGCTACAATTTCACAAGCCACAAATGCTAATTAAAGCTTGTTGTTTGCCTCTGTGTGTGTGTGTGTGTGTGTGTGAAGGGTTTTCATTGCTGCTTACATTTTGTGTCTAAGCGCGCGACTTCATGGCGGCATACCAAACATTCTGCCGGTCTCTCTGTCCGTCTGTCTGTCTGTCTCGCGCTTCGTGCTTCAGATTAACAAATCGCACCGAAAAGAAAACCGAATCGCAATGAAACCAAATGAAACGTAACGTAAACTCGGCTCAGCTCAGTTCAGCTCAGCTCAACTGAAGTCAAAGCTAAAGTAAAAAATGCAAATTGTTCGTTGATGAATTAACAAAAGCGAAAATCGTGACTTATGTTTTTGGCAGCTGCGATTGCCGACTTGGCTTAACTTGGCTTAACTTGACTCCGGTCTTGCTGAGCTTGTTGTTGCTGTTGTTGTTGGGGAACACCCTTTGCCCTGCGCTATGTTGGTAATTTTTCTGTTTGTAAGGTAGCAACTTTGCTGTCGCTTTCTTATTGCGCTGCGCTGATTTTGCGCAATTTCATTGTTGTTGTTGTTGCTGTTGCTGTTGTATGTTTTGTTGTCTGAACTTTCCCATTAACAAGAAAAGTCAATAGCAATTGGCTAGACTTGTGTACAGCTGCTAATCAATGACGACGACGACGACGACGATTGTCGTCATTGCATGCGCACAAAAAGTGCATGAGCAGCAGCAGCAGGAGTGAGTGTGTGTGTGTGTGTATGTGTGAGTGAGATGGTGACAAAAATAAAGAAAAAAATCGCATCTCAGTTGAGTTTGAGTTAAGGTGAATTGAACACCTGCAAGCATTGGCCTCGCTTCAATCAAAAAGCGTTTTACAATCCTCAATAAACTTCCGCTTGGAATTAACGTTAATTTTTTTGTTTTTTTGCTTAAGCACAAAGCACGGCATGAACACCAACAAGCAACATGTTTACAGCAACAATAACAACAACAGTAACAACAACAACCAGTATAAAATAAAAGGTAAGCGCGATAATAGCATGAACTATTTGTGCACTCATTATCAGCGAACAACAACGAAAGCGGCAACAATTTGATTCTCTGCTTATGATTGAAGTCAATGGGCAGCGACAACAACAGCAACGACAACAACAACACGCAATGCGCATGAACGGCCGCTGGCTGGCATACTTACAGTCGCGTCGTCGCGTTACAGTGGCTGCGCTATTCATATAACCACCAAGCAAGCAAGCGAACGAACGAACGAACGAACGAGTGAGGGAACGAACGAACGAACGAGTGAGGGAACGAACGAACGAACGAAGTAACAAAGACATGGCCCACAAGTTAAACTTCTTCGCTATTGACTTGCTGCCCTCGCACGTTTTTCGCGTTGAACTTCTGCTTCTTCTACCACCTCTTCTATCTCTTTTATCTCCGCTTCAACGTGTTATTCGTACTTCTGGCACTGCTTTAGTCAAGCCATGCGCATGTGTGTGTGTGTGTGTGCGTCGTTGTGCTCCAAAACCTTTTGTAGGTTTCAAGTTTCGCATTGTAGACGAACGATGAACGTCGACGTCGACGACGACGAACGACGTTTTGTCGTGATTTGAGTATTTTTTTTTTTTTTTGCAGTCATTTAATTTTGTTTCGCAGCAGAAAGCACATTTTAATGCTGCCTTCGTTTTGCTTTTCTTTTTGTTGTTGTTGTTGTTGGCTTTGTTTCTTGCTTTTGTACTTATGTGAAATTTTTAGTTGTATTTCCTTCGCTTCGTTCGCTTCACTTCGACAACTTATGGAATTTTTAATGTGTTGTGAACACCTGCAAAAAGTTACTTACCTCTTGTTGTTGTTGTTGTTGTTGTTGTTGTCTTTTCGAAATATCTCTTGGTTATTTCGGTTGGTGAAAAGTAGCTGGCGAAATGAGTTTCGTGTTGGCTAACAAACAGTTTTAATGTTCACGCTTCAAGCCAAACTACAAAAACAACAAAACAAAACAACAAAATGAAAAAAATTTAAAATAAAATAAAATCACAAAAAACGACAAAAAAAAAAGTAAACTTTAAGTTAAATTACAAAAACAAATCGAGTTTCTTCATGTAATTTCGTGCGCTATAATTTTGTGCTCTAATGAGTCTGACAGTCGTTAAGCGACGTTAATGTTCGTAATGACATAATATTGAGTGTTAATATTTTTGCGGCAATTCAATTTTTCGATTAGTTTCTTTTAAGTGTTGTTGTTGTTGTTGTTGTTTGGGCCAAGAGGCATGTGTAACCGAAGTAACTAAAACATTCAATCAATGAGTGTTGTAAAATTTCTCATTAACGAAGTTTAAATCGTTCAAATTTTGGCTAAAAATTCCAACCCAAAAATGGGAACACTTTAATTAATGGCATGAAACTAATAAGGTGACCATTCTTGGGTTGGCATACTCTTAATTTTGATTTGGTTATATAGTAAATGCGCTCATGGGCAAACATTCGCGATTCCAATGCTTCCGGCCAAGGGCAATGAAGGTCAGGTGAGAAAGCTCGCATAAAGCATGACCATACGATATGTCTACAGAACCGTTGGGCGAAAATTCGGCGACTGCTTAAAGGAAAATACAAGCCTGGAAGGGTTAATAAACAGATCCTTCATTAAAGTGACCCTAGTCGCATAAGAATACTCTGGGAGTGTGCGAAATCCACACTTTACTACCCACGCTTTATATTTGAGTGCGATTCCATCTTGAGATTGACTTTAGTATTCCTAAATAAATAATTGAATAATTTTTATGACTTATCTCAACTGAAAAAGTTGTTATGAGAGTTTTAATGGAGCTAAATGAGATTTGTAGAGATTTTCTTGGCCTCACAACTCAATTAATTAATGAATATCGCCGAACTTATCGTTTTCCTTTTCTTCCCTTAATTAATTCCTTTTGTTGTCAACAGATCATCTCATCTGATTAGCCGATTTGACTAAAGTAGATAGAATAATGTTGAGAACTCTTAATTGCTTTGATGTTTGAATATTCTTTGAACTTCTTGTAATTTGATCAATAAAATCCTCTAATGTACTAACTAAGCTAACTGAGCATATCAAATCAGATAGGATGACAAGACATTTGCTCTTAATGTTTAACATTTTATTGCAACATTAGCGAACGATTTAATCTCATTTAGTAAAGTTTTATATTATATTACACATTGAGTCGAAGCGCGGCTCGGCTCGGCTCGGCTGGCATGCCAACACTAAATGGAACGCACTCAAGCGGTTTATAAATGATGTGGCCAAAGCACAAAGAGTGCCTGTTCTTGTTGTTGTTGTTGTTGCTGCTGCGTCATTGCCGCTGAAAAAAAAAAAACACCTACAGAAGAAACACTTGGCTAACACTTCAATAACATAACAACAAACTTGGCCAACTCACACACGAGCGGTGGGAGCGACACACACACCTGAACTCGTTAGCAGAATGAACAACGCTTGACGTCTGAGGTTCAGATACATTGATGTCTATGCAGAATATAATGCGCCGCCAAGACTCATCAAACTCGAGCGCGGCATAGAATTCAAAAACTGACAGCACTTCAGCCCCCCTCGAACCGTCATACACAAAACAATAAATAAAAGTAGAAGAAGAAGAAGAAAAAAAAATACTGCCACTTTGTGATTTTGAGATTTTTGTTTTTGTATTTTTTTTTCTTATTTGATTTTCTTGTGTAAATCTTTGCTTTTCATTTACGGTAACCTTCATGCGAAGACTCGTTCGCATGATCATGATCATGGCTTTAACTGGCTTTTGACTAACTTGTATGAATGGCTTGACTGGCTGACTGGCTGACTGGCTGGCTGGCTGAGTGAGTGAGTGAGTGACTGAATGTATGACTTCTTACAGAGCATCGAACTATTTATGCATGTCTGTCCATGCTGTCCAGCTGAGCATAGTTGTTTGTCTGTCTGTCTGGTTGTCTGTCTGTGTTTTCTTTTAAAACGCTTTAAAACACCTGAGAAACTTGCTTAATGTCCGCGCGCACACATGTAATATACGCGTTGACGATGACGATGACGATCGTGCCTCAGATGATAATGATGATAATAATAGCATTGTTGTTGTTATTGTCGCTGCTGCTGACAATGATCTTGTTGAGCCAAGGGTGCGGCGCGGCTGTTGGCATATCGAACTCAACTGATTTTCGTTTGCAGCTGAGTAAATCAATTGATGTAATTCTATGAATTTCGTTTTTTTTTGCCAGCCATCTCGTTATAAGCGTCGCAATACAGATAAAGATACAAAGATACATAGCGTCATTTGCATGTGTGGCTTGCAAGGTCTTGAAGGCTTGAAGTTCGGTGTTTGTTGGCCGGGTTAGTTGAACGAGTTAGTTGCATGTGTGTTGGCATATTTAAAACATGTTAATGACGTTGCATTTGATCTTCATAGCTTGAGTTGTCTGAGATACTTTATGCACCGCCATGCGTTGCTCGACACAATCATTTGTAGCTTTGCTGCTGTAACCAATGATGATAATCATGATGATGATGATGAGATTTACTTGAAAATGATTAACAATTCTTTGGTTTCGTCGTCTTTTGGTGTGAATTTTTAATTTTCTTTTAGGCATGTTTGTTCTGCTGTTGTTGTTGTTGTTCTTGTTGTTGAAAAATTATTCATAATCCATACGTTTGCGTTTCATTGGAATGCGTTTTCGGTTATTCTTATGCATCGCTGTTGTTGTTGCTTGAATCTTTTCTGTCTCATCGATTGACACCTGCATTTCTTGTTTCTCAGGTGTGCTGCAAGTATGTGTGGTAAGTCTTCTGTCTGTCTCTCGGTCTGTCTGTCTGTGCATCCGTGATTCGTTGTTGGCGTTGGTATTTGCGTTCGTTTGCGCCTTTCAGTTGAGTCATCGTCATCTCGGCCTCGATCGCGTCTTGGCCATATTGTTTATCATTATCGCTGCCTTCGCTGTTGCGCTGTTAAAGGATTTCATTACTCACATTTCACGTTGGCCATATTCACAGATACACAAATGCAGGTAAAGCTGTTTAGCCATAAACCGATTGTGCCTCTTTTGTTGTGATTGCTTTGAAGCCTCTTTTCTTCGCCCTGCCCTTTGTGTCTGTTTCGGTTTGCCCTTTTTTGGACTTTGGTTTCTTATGCCGATTTTTGGGCCGATGACGTGTTCGAATGTTTTTTGGGGTTCGTCCTTTGATTTGTTGTGTTGTTTTATGTCCTTTTAATGCGTTTCGCTGCACATAATTAGGCAAAAGTGCACTTGTTGCAGCTCAGCACAGTTCAGCTTATCCGCTCTGCTCGGCTTGTTGCTCATGTGGCCAGAAATTACTTTATTTATTTGGCTTTTATGTGTTTTTAATTAGGACTTGATGGCCGCAGCGCTAATGAACTCAGCAAGAGAGAGTGAGTGAGAAGGTAAAGGAAAGTGGTGGCCTTCTATAAAGTAACTTGATATCGAACAAGTTTTAATGAGTCATTTATAAAAGAGTGTTTTTTTCGGGAAATGTATCGTCTCAAGAACACAAAACAGATGAGGTTAGCAGAGGTGTTGCGCTTTGTGTATTGTTTTGTTTGAAAGATTGACTGAACGCACAAAAAAGAAATGCTCAAAGAAAATCATTTCTAAGAAGAAACCCACAACTGTTTGAGCTGGTCTGCCATGAGGCATGTTGTTGTTGCATGCGTCAACTGCCAATCGAAGCTCAACTACTAGCATGTTTTGTGGCTCCAATTGCGGCGCAGCTGCACAACCCTTTGACTCATCTGCAACTGGTCTAGTGAGATTTCGTAGGCAGGGCCGAACAGTCAGAGACAATAAATTAAGCCGCCGCTACCAAAGCAGGCTCAGCGACCAACACGGTGGTCCCATACCATCCCATCCCGTCCGGTTCGGTGCGCTTCGCTTCAATCCTGAACAAAAATAAATACAAACAACAAACAATATGTTATAAAAAAAACAAGTCAACAAAGTTTAACGTGGCCATAAAGTTAAAAATAACAAAAACAAGGTAAGTGCGTGGTAAAAAAGAAGAAGAAAGAAACCGAAGTCGAAAATGGTAAGAAAAAATCCCCATGATGGAAATGAAGGAGCAGCAAACGTTGCGTAAGGCGGGCGGTTGACAAAGCGTTGTTGGAGCGGGGTGGAGGGAGGTGGCAACAAATCCACGCAGCTGCGGATGACGAATCGGAATTGACATTGAACCAAAGCAATATGTGAACTTGTCAGTTGACTTGTTTCTCGTCGTTGTTGTTGTCGTTGTTGTTGTTGTTGTTGTTGTTCTCAGCCACTTTTATAAGGCAAAAACCTGAAAAAATAAAAAGGCTCTTTGAGAGTTTAAGGTGTGTTCTTGAGCTTGAACAGCGTCGGTGGCGGTGTCGGACTTGTTGTTGTTGTTGCTATTGTTGTTATTGTTATTGGTGACAAAGGCGATTGTGGATTGTGGCAACACACACATGAGTGCAACAAAAGAATTTTTATGAGACAAAACAACAGTAAAAGGCAAATCGCTTCGGCATTCACAAATACGTGAAAACGTGCAACGAAATCGAACTGCAACGAATTCGAATTTGAATCAAATTCGTCGACTCTTGTAGGCCCACAGCAGTGACGCTGACACCTGGGAATGAACCATGGAGCGCTCGAGTGCGCACACACCTTTAAACAAGCTTTGCATGACGGCGGCAGCGACGTCGACGTTGACAATTAAACATGAAAAGCGCAAAAATCAAATTGGAAAAATCAAATTGAATGCAAATTGACATTTGTCACTCGTGCGCTCAATGCTAACTCGAAATTGTCGCCGTCCGTCTGTCCGTCCGTCCGTCCGGCTGTCTCTCTGACTACGAAGTGATAGTTCCGTTCATTGGCTCGCACATGTTCGGAGCGTTTGAAAAGTGAACGTGCTGTGCCGCTCGATCGCCTGAATTCCAGAACGTGCAACATTACATTTCGCACAATCTGTGCTCATTTTTTTTTTTTGCTTCTTCTAAACGGACTTTTTCGCACTTTTATGCTAATCCCGCACAGACGGTGTCCAAGACTACCATTTACAACAGACCATAAAAGTGTTAATGATCTTCGGTATTCGACCGTCCGTCCGTCCGTCTGTCTGTCCGTCCGTGTACCTGTCGCCGCTTTCCTTTGTTGAAGACGACAACGGCGGCGGCGGCTTTTCTTTTGTTTCTGCCACGTTGAAGAATGCAAATTTTTACAGCATCTTCTTCTCGTTCGTTCTTTTGCCTGCACTCTCATCATCATCATCAAATATTTGTGTTGATTTTCACCTTTCATTGTTTTTTCGCCGTGCTTGTCGGTGCATCATGCTTCTTGCACAGTGCACGTTGAGCATATTGCACACAGGTGTTAAAACTCACACATCATTGTTAATGGATATCAAGTGTTGTTGTTGTTGTTGTTGGGAAATTGCGGAATTTCCAGAAACCCTTGATTCATCACGTGCAACGCAACTGTTCGGCCGCAAGTGTTGCGTTTCAAAGGACGTCATCTGTCAAATGGGTTAAGCTGCTTTGGGTGTTCCTTCGGCTGCTTTCATCATAATCTTTGCCACATATGGCAATCTTTTAATAAGTTCTTTTATGAGTTAATTAAGACATGCTCATAATGGCTTTGGCGACATTATTGACCCGTGATAAAATCTTTGAAACATCTTTGCCATCATGTCGGAAATAATAAGATGAACTTTAAGTTTTTAAAAAATACAGAACTTAGCCGTTTCAGCAACAAAATCATCCTGAGTTATTCTTTTTCACACCGTTTTTATACTAGCGCAAGTTTATGATAACATTTTGTAATAAGAAAGTAAAGGGCCGCAAAAGGTTTCATAGTTTTAATGATCTTTTAAACCAAGAAGGATTAAGAACAGATTAATTAAGATTAAGAAAAATAATTTGAAGATCAAAAGATAATGTTTGCAGTGAAGATTGAAATTGGAGTTGAAGTTGGTAGATCTTGAAAATCTATTGAAATCTCTCTTTCATTATTCAACTCGTATGGTCTGTACTACCTTCGAGGTACCTGTGGATTAGCGGCCTGACACAAGTGCTTTTCTCTTTTTATTTTTATTTATTAATATATTATTTATTTTTATGTTTTCTATTTAATTAATGTATTAATAAATAAACAAAGTGATGAGCTTCAATTGAAAAAAAATAATCGTTATATAGAAAATTTATTATATTTTAATTTATTTTTGTTAATCTTTCATTTCGAATAATCATTTATATTTGTTGCATTACTGTTAATTATGTGCCTTAATTAAATTCACGGTAACTTTTTCACCTTTTTTATATATAATTTTTAAGGAATCTTCTTATTTTGTATCTAGTGTCTCGTTGTAAGATAAGATTAATATGCATAGCAGGAAACTAAATTCGAAGAGATTTATTCAGAGAAAAAACAAGAATTCTAAGTAAAAGAAGAACGAATACTTTGATTTATTTAATCACTCCTTAGCCTACCAATTTGTAATGTCAAATTTGTGAAAAAAATGATAAAAAATTTGATATCACTTGAGGAATCACCTTCAAGCAATGAGATCGCATTAAGACAACAAGTTTACATTTTAAAGATAATTTTAATTGACCTTCGAAAAACATGAATATGTATAAACAAAATGCTTAAATTTATTAAACTCGGATTAATTCCATTGTGTTGTCGAACTCGTCGTCACTTGTGCATTGCCCATGGGCTGTTGGATCTGTGCGTTTGTGGTCACGGGTGTGGCGGCATTGGACGGCGCCTGTTGCAGTATGAAGAGTTGCGGCTGGGTCTGAGCTGAGGCACAAATGCTCGCCGGGTTGAAGCTGCCGAGCGGTGTGGCTATGACTTGACTGAGACTGGACGTTGTGTGCATGCCAGAGGGCGCCGGTGGGCCCAAGCCCATGGTGTGCACAAGCAATTCGCTCATTTTGGCACGAAAATGAATGTTCTGAAGATCGGACATTTTCTTCATTAGCGGCAGAAAACTGATAAGGAAATTGTAGTCAGAGTCGCCAATGTGCAACATGTCCTTGCAGCGTGTTATATCCTGACGCGTCGACTGAATGAGTTTCTCCTCTTCGCGTTCAAGATTCTCAAGGAAATTAACTTGTTCATCGACGCGTTTTGCGCACTTGCAATCTTGGTTGGCTGCTGTGGCCGCTGCTGCTGATGTTGTTGTTGAAGTTGCCGTTGTTGTTGGCGCGCTGGGTGGTGATGCCATTGGGTTGGCGGCCGGCGTTATGTCCATTTTGTTGCCTAAATCAGATGATTCAACCTTGCGGTCGATTTCTTCCTGCTGTTGGTGTTGTTCGTGTTTGTGTTGTTGCTCCTCCGCTGCAGCATTTGCCACAGAAATGCTATGCGAGAGTCGTCGCATGGCTTGCGGTGTGGCCAAGTTCTGAAACTGATTAAAGAGCATGTCCTGATCTTGCTCATCGTTGTGAAACATCTCTTCATCAATATCGACTTCGAAATCTTCTTCGTCCGTGTCGTCGTCGCTAAGAATATGCACGGCCTCCTCTTTGATGTCGTAATCTGACGGAAAACTGATGCAATTGCTGTCCTCACTGCTATGCACGTACGAAGCACTTGCTGCCTGTGCCGATGCTGCTGCTGCGGTCGGCGTCGTCGAACTCGCCGTTGGCTCTTCGTTTGAGTGCTGTGAGTTGTTGTCGTCGTCGTCGTTTTTTGCACGATCGTGCGTAGGCGAGCCCGAAGCCGAAGCTGCGAGTGCAGGTCGTTGCGATTTAACGAGAAAGCTCAACGGCACGAAGTATGCCCACTTGCTGGTGCCTTTGGCTCGCGGATCGTTCTTGCACACATTCTTATACTTCTCGGCACGACGCTGTGAGCGACGCACCTCGGCGCGAAATGCGTCACGCAAATTCCGCCATTTCGCTTTGCATGTTTTCACTGAAAGTACATTGAACGCAATGCGCGCATTGATTAAGAAGCAAGTAAAACAATGTCGACTCGCTGATACCCTACATTGATTTGTGCCTTGAGCTGTTTGTTGTGTTTTGTTTGTAATTCTATTTCACTTGCGGCATTTAAAGATATTTATTATTGTCTGCAAAACGATATTTCCGAATTTTGTTGCCATAACACGTCAACTCGCTCACAATCATATATGCAAAATATATAATAATTGAATAAATAACCATTTTCAGTTGCGAAATTTATTACTTATTATCATTTTCTTGTTTTTATTTATGTATGCAAATTTGAGTTGATAATTCACTTGTTGCATGTGTATGTATGATAGATACACAAATAATCAGCTGTTTTACAGTAATGGTAAATGCATTTTTTTGTATTGCAAAGTTTGTCAATTTCGCAACAATAAGGGTTGATTTAATTCAAGAGCGCACAAACAAAACTATCGTTGTATTCTATTGCACACAAGTGCTCTTCACTCTCGCACCCTACCTCTCTCACTCTTTTTCACTCGCTCTGCCTCTGTTTGATTATGCTTGTCGCGTTTACTCACCATTGCTGCCGACAGCATCGGCGACTTGCTGCCAAACGGCCGTTAAATTGGGACGATCCTTATTGTCCGGCTTATGGTCCCAAAGTATGGGGCGCTTCTTGACTTCTTCGATTAAACGCAGTACGTCCATCTCGTTCGGGTTTTATCGCACAAATAAACTATTCGTGCTCGTGCGCTCTCTCGCGAGCACAAATTGTTGAGGCAGTACAGCGAAATTCGCGGCGAAACGCACAAACACATGTAAACAATCTATCGTCGATGTCCTCCTACAGTCGGTGTGTTGGTACGTTTCGCTTGTGTGTGTGTGTGCACGTATGCGATAGCGAAGGTGAAGAGTGCAAGGCATGCTTGTGAATACTGAAGAGCGACAAAATTGTTTTGTTTTTTATTTCGCTTTGTTTTTCGTTCTGTACTCTCGTATGCCAGACGGCGATACTAGACAACAAACTGTACTTTAAAGCAAGCGAAACGAAAGATGAGATGATAATGTGCTGCGTGAGGTGTTCCTGAAGTATTGCGTAAACTTGTTTATATACTTCTTAATAAATTAAATAAAACATGAATTCTGTATTATTTTAAAGCGCCTGCCGTTTGAGTAATGCAAAGCGTTCTGTGCTCTGTTGCTATTCATAGCATATTTCAAGAAGCAGCCCACATGCTCAAATGCGCCACAACAACAACAACAGCAGCAGCAGTTGTTGTTATTGCGTTTTATTTTGTCTGCCTTCCTTTTCAGTCATTGAACTTGACTCGCAACGTCAGACGAGAGAGAGAATAAATGCGCGAGAACATGAGAGAGTGTAAGAGTGTGCTTTTAATTTCGTTCAGCTGACGTGTGTGCTGCGCTTATGCATGTGTGTGTGTGTATTGATTATGCGTTTTTTCGTCGGGTTGTAATTTTCAAGTAGGCCAACGCCAACAACAACAGTAAACTACATGTAAACTGCAATGCGTTAAAAAAAATGCGCCTTGCTTGTGCATGTGTGTGTGTGTGTTTTACTTTGCTTGCTCACACACATACAATGCATTGCGTTCAATTAAATTTGTTTTTGCTGCGTTTTTTTCTTGTAAGTGTTGTTGTTGTTGCGTTTTATATCAACGGTGACACTTAAAAACTTCAAAATATTTTGTCATTAATGTTTGAATTTGTTTTTGTTTTTGTTTTTGTTTTGCTCTCTTTTGCGCTTTTCGATTTTATCGCACACACAATTTTATGGTCATTTGCAAACGATGCAAAAGGCAACGCAGCAGCTGCCTGACTCAAGGGGCGGGGCTGTGTTCATAATGGGCGTCATTTTGATCATAACAAGTGTGAGTTAATTGAAAATGTTAAATAAAAAATGATTTAAAAAAAAATAAACTCAAATGCAATTCATGTGTCAACCGACAAGCAGCAACAACAACAACAAGAGCGACAATTATCGCTAATAGAGGGGCAAATTAAGTTGCTTGACGAATTGACGAAAATTTAACGCAAACAACTTTCGTTTTATTACAAAAAAAGAACCACAACAAATAAAATCAAATTATAAATTTTTGTTGCCTACGCATAAATGCTGTCACGCTATCTCCTTCTCACTCACACATGTTTGTGCTGTGCTGATCAACAACAACAACAACAATTGTTGACCAGTTGATATTTGCAGCTGCTGTCAATCTGTTGCTCTGCCACCGTGTCATTGTTGTTGTTGTTGTTGCTGCCTTTGCTACGCTTAATTTCCATGTGTCATTTCAGCAATGCAAATATGGACATGATATGTTTCATGTCTGTCTGTCCGTCCGTCTGTCTGACTGCTCTTTGTTACCGCGCTCAAAACTGAACTAAATACATGCGGCAGACATGCTCAGACATGCTTGACAGTTAAGTGACATCTAAATTTGAGCGACGACTGTGCAAGCGAGACAGTAAATGAGCAAACAAACGAACGAACGATCGTTGTCGACGTCGCCAATAATGATGATGATGATGATGATCGTTGTTGTTGATGTTGATGATAACAACAAACACAGCATTTATTTATGTTCATATATGCGACAACAATTGTTGCTACGTTTGTTGTGTTTGTTGTTGTTGTTGCTGTCGTTGCCTCCGTTGTCATTCTGCGTCTGAAAGCGATTCGATCGATGCGATCAATGCGATCGATTCGATCGTTTCGATATGTTCAATTGATTTGTTGAAAATTATACACATTTTGAATTATTTTTTGTATAATTTTGTGCGCTTTTATGTCTCTTTGTTGTTGTTGTTGTTGTTGCCTGCTGTCAGTCCGTCAGTTGTGTATGCAAATCTGTTCTTCTGTTGGAATTTATGTTGCTTTTTGCGTACTTCAAACATGAGTCTTTTTTTTAAGTTGTTCTCATTGTTTGAAATATGTTTTCATTTTCATGTTTTGAATGTTTGTTGCAGTGATCATAAGTTTGCTTGAAGAGCAAAGCTACAAACAAAGTTACAAAAAGTGCAGCAAGTCTGGCAAAACAATAGTAAATTGCGCCGTTACAATGACAACAACAGCAACAACAACATGAACAATCATATTATACTTGGGCATGTAAGCAACATTTGTGTAACAACATTGCACAACAATTGCCATGACTGTCAACGACGATTAAGTCAGCCACAAAATGTTGATTGCCGCTAATTTGCATAATTATGCCGGTTAACTTGGCTCAAAGTGAGACAGTGAGCAAACGGCGGTTTTGTCTGCTGTTTTAGCAATTGTTCACGCTTGTTGTTGTTGCCTTGTTACACCCACCAAAAGCAACAATAATAACAACAACAACATCGGCACGTGCAACAACATTTACAGTTTTAGCAATTTTCACACTAAAAACACATTTTTGTTATAATATAAGCGTTCAATACATTTGCCTCGCATAAAAAGCGCCTATGTTACGAAGCGCGGCACAGCACATGCGTTAGTTTAACACCGCCAATTTATTAATTAACTATAGGCTATTGTATGTTTCGGCTGTCGTTGTGTGACATAGCGCGACACAACACATGCTTTAGTCTGACACGAAAGCTCATAAACTAATTGTCAATATAAGACTATTGTATGTTACCGGAGACGCAATGTAACATAGGCTTGATGCTAGGTACGTGGCCAATGTTGTCAAACGAATCGATTGCTTTGTCTCAATCAAGAGATTTCTTAATTTTCAAAAGGAGTGTTGTCAACATTGTTGTTTTTGTTAGTGTTGTTTTTTATGGTAAATGAAAGGCGACAGAGGCTAATTGGCGGCGACAAGCATAAAAGACGACTTTGACTTTCAGCAGCGACAACATAATAAATCACCAACAACAACAACAACACGGAACAACAACAACAAGCGTTTGGCATTGTAATTGTGTGCAAAGCGCATTGCGTGCAAATCATATAAAAAAGAGCTGACAACAAATTGCCAATCAGCAAGAGAAGTCGTAATGTGGCAGCAAAAAGACATGATGATCGAGTTGATGAAGATGGTGAGCAGGAAGAAGAAGAAGACGCTTTGCAATGACAACAGTTAACTAAGCAGAAAAATGCAACAATCACAGCAACAACAACAACAAGAGAACATGACACGGCACACAATAACATGAAACTCGTGGCAGCTTTGCAAGCAATGTTGCTGCCACATGTGGCATGTTGTTGTTATTGCAATGCGTCGTAAAAAAAAAACAACAAATCATTTGTGATAAATAAAATGAAAATGAAAAAGAAAATAAAATAATTCGCAAAAAAAGGAAAGAGCAAAAAAGTTAATTGGAAACTTACAATTATCGTTGCTAATATTGAAGTTATTATGTCAACAACATAAACATCAGCAACAACAACAAGCACAGTGACAGCAACAATTGTCGGAGCTTTTAGGTCAGACAGACGGACGGGAGGACAGACAGACATGATGTGCCACAAAATGGCTTTGCTTAATTGAATTTTCGATGTCAAACGACAACAACAACAGCAGCAGCAACAACAAGTGACAATTGTCGCGCGTTGCAGCAGCTATGCCAACAACAACAGCAACAACAACAACTTGTTGCCGATTCATGATCAATCGCATGCATTGAGCATTTTATGGAGTTCCGCAATTGAAATGAAACTGTTTTTGGTTTGTCACTTGTGCGCACAGCTGCAACATGCCACATGCAACATGCAACAACGCACAGCATACGAACCGGATGAGCAACTGCAACTGTTGTTGTTGTTGTTGCTGTTGTTGTGATTGTGATTGTTGCTGCCGTTACACTTAAACGGCAAATAACATGTTGCTAAGCGACCCACACGACGAGTTGACGAAGAAGAAGAAGCGAAACACAAGAAGAAGCAACAGCAGCGGCAGCAGTAGAAAAGTGAAGTCTTTGAACGCTCACTGAAGTTGCCACAGCGAAATAAAATTGAAAGATTGCAGTAAAATTCCAATAGCAATTAAAAATATTTACAACGCAAATGTCGAACGTCGTGCGTTGTTGTCGTTGTTGTTGTTGTCGAGCAGATTTCACCGCTTGCAGCAGCCGCAGATGAGGCTGAGCGGAGGCGACGGCATTGGCCATGTGCTAAACTGAATCAAAGTGAAGTGAAGTGAACTGCGATCGATCCAATTCGCTCATGACGACAGCAGCTGCGTGGCCGTTAGAAATGCTAATGCAGATACATATGCAGTGGCAGTGGCAGTGCCAGCAGCAGCAGCAATCAGTTGCAGCTG
Source organism: Phortica magna (assembly GCA_037044515.1). Lineage (NCBI taxonomy): Eukaryota > Metazoa > Arthropoda > Insecta > Diptera > Drosophilidae > Phortica > Phortica magna. Next base: position 39,556 of record JBAMBP010002766.1, read on the forward strand.
CAACACTTTTGCCCGCCATGAGCTCACGATCGACAGCCAAGTTGCTGAAGCTGACGCTGACGAAGATGATGATCATGATGATGACGATTTGTTGCAATTTCGCTGAAATTACGCATGGAAAGTTGCGTATAGACGACACACACACACACACGCACACAAACAAACGCAGCTGTCATACTTTCAGTTGAAGAAGAGATACTTTTTCTGCCTTTGCCAGTCGCGATTTCATATCATTTGCGCAGTTTTCGTTTGAGTCTCGATCATCAACACTCGTTTGGCTTCTGTGCTGCCTAACTGCTTGTCTAGCTCTCTGTGTGTGTGCGTGTGTGTGTGTGAGTGCTACACACGTGTCTTGCTGCCCTTATCGACAAGGCCGTTCGTCGGGCTGCCATTGCCCTAGGCTAACCCTCTGCTCCTCAGCGACATTTACCGCCACTTTCCCCGCGCTCGCTCGCTGCCTCACTCATTGCCATGTTGCCGCTATGTTCGACATGTGTGCAACGTGTCTTTTGTTTCAATTTTGCGCACATATGCGACGCAGTCGTCCAACCAACCGATCCATCCGTAGGGCCTCAACTCAACTCAGCTCAACTCAATTGCCGCATAATTTTATGATGTTGCTGCTGTTGTTGTTGTTGTTGCACGTGTGTATGTGTGCAGCACATGCGTCGCATGCCGCATAAAATTACTTCGCGCATTTCCGCCTCACGACATATGTATGTACATGCGTGTGTGTGTGTGTGTGTCTGTCTTTGAAACAAACAAATTTCAAGATTTTTCCGCATGTTTTAACCCCAAAAAAACTCAAATGTGTAAAGAAACTGAATTATCCACAAGATATTTCTAACATATGCGCGGAATTTCTCAAGCAGCTGTGACGCTTTCGACCCTCTGCGACTCGCCGCGAATTGCCATGCCTTTGCTGTTACTGCCGCGCAAGAAAGTTCAATGTCGCGCTTGAAAATTACTCAGCTCAGCTTATCGGCAACTCAGGACTCTTGTTGAATGTTGATAATTTTTTACGATTACGATAAGCACAAAAAAACCAAATACAAATTTCGCTTTAATGATTTATTGCGTTTAAATTTGCACACAAGTGTTCAATTAATTAGTAAGTGTTGATATGCTTCCAGACAATCAGATTAGGCGTATGTTTCATAGAGTAACATGCCACATACGGCAGTTCAAACTTGGTCTTTCGTTTGCTCTTAGCGTTTTGTAACATAAGACTATAAAAAGTTACAGTAAAATTTTGTTAAACCCAACAATTATAAGTCTGACAGAACTATCCAATCGTTCAAATTATGGATTTTAGATTTTTCCCACAATTTATATAATAATAATTTATTTTTTCCTTAATTTATATAATATTGTTTTATTTTTACACTTAATTTAAATAAAATGAATTTAATTATTTGATTATTTTTTGATAAATTATTTAATAATCTCGTATGTTCAGCTTAAAACCAATTGTGTATTTAAACATGACTTTATATCAGAAGAATTCATAATACAAATAAGTTAAGTGTTCGAATTATTAGAGCGTCCGGCTTATCAAGTGGCCGGATCATTGAAATTCTACGTCGGGGGACCTACCAAATGTTTAATTTAAACTTGTTCATTTAATTTTGAATGGTATGGAAAACTTGATAAGGCTTATGCAGTATCGTGGCCTTGCTTTCATCTAATGGGAACCTCATAATTTGTGACTTAATAAAACACTTTTAATACTTAAACCAAACGTGAGATTTTCAAAGACCCAATTTAAAACAGTTGTATGAGATGATGTGACTCATGCTTTGTATCTCTCTTATGTAGAATTTAGACAGATTTGATTTCTTCTAAGAAACCACACATCATCACTCATAAAAACTGTAATAATAAATTAAGCTACTCAATTTGTTCACATTTATTGTTTGCTAAAAGGTTTTCTTTCACTCGTAAAAGATTCTGTTTGCCTGCAAATTTGAAGGTTCAACTATTTGCCAACGCATCTTCTTCCTCTTTCGCTTGTACTTAACGTTTATCTCAAAATAGAGACATTTTCAATTAGCAAGCGGCGGCAGAAAGTCGCGATCGAACAACAAAAACGGCAATCACACAAAAGTGAGAGGTGAAAATCGTCTTCAATAATGCCAAAAGACATTCAAGTTTGAAGAAGTAGCAAATGCACACAAAGACGGACAGACGGTCAGACAGAGGGACGGTCCGAGGGATAGTCAGAGGCACTGATAGGCTGCCTGACCACCTGCAGAGATTTTGTGCGAATGTTTAAGTAGTTTTGTGGCAATAATATTTGTGCTGATGTGCCTCCTTATGCCCTCTCTTTCACTCGCTCGACAATAATCTATTTGCCTCTCTGTTGGTCGGTTGGTCTGTCAACATGCTGTTTTGCTTGTAATGAAGCTGTTAGTGACAAGTTGAAAATTGGCATGAGCAAATGCGCACAGCTCAATTGGCCAAGGTTAAATACAAAACCGTATCTTGCTATCTTCTGCAAACCATAAGCCATAAGCCATGACTGAGCACTTAAGCCACTTGCCACTTGGCCTGCTTGCCCATTGACCTTATCAACACAACTGTCTAGACGTCCGAATTTGCTGCTCCTTTTTTGTTGCAACTTACATATTACAATAAAAATGCGCTAAGATTGCATTTGGCCGACCGGCGCCGTTATTAGTCAACGCGCTTTGGGCAACGACATATGTATGCATGTATCTAGATACACATGTGTGCATATGTCATGCTTGCATTTGAAATTAGACGCATCGACACTTCATTTACGCTCGATTCAGTTGAGCTCAGCTGCCCATGACTGCGCCAGCAGCTTGGCCGCTTGGCAGCACGCATGAGGCTTGAAGAAAAAAAAGCCCGGTGCACAAACGGTAAACGGTAAAAATAATGCAGTACAAACATTGAACATTGAAATCGACGGCTGCGTTGCTGCCACCGTTGTTGCAGATGCAACATGCCGCAATATGCAATGCATTTCACTTTTTATTTGAGGGTAGCAAAATTTTGGCTCTGCTCTGTTCTGCGCACATTTGCCTATGAATTCTATAGCATATGTCGCGGCGTGCGCTCTCGTTGTTGTTGTTGCTGCTGCTGTTGTTGTTGTTGTTGGTGTTTGCATTGTTGCCGCCGTTGACGCTGTTTGTTAATCGTATCCTGCGTAATAGCATAATAATCCCTAATCGCAACTGATCTGCTCACCTGGTTTCATGCCTTTACCTTCACACACACACACACACACGCATGCACAGCCACACACATGTCATAATGTCACTCGCAACGATACTGTTTGCAGCTTTAGCAATTCGTTGGTCCTTTTGTTTATTGTCGCAGGGGTTGAAGTACGGCAAGGACGATCGGCCGGCGGCTGCGCTGCTGCCGCCTGTTTTGACAGCCTTCGCGTACCTCTCTGCCCGACTCTCCTCGACTCACCGCCTCTGCTTAACATTAACATTTGTCTTTCACTTTTTGTATTCACTTTTGTTTATTAGTTTTAGGCTCATTTTGGCTTCTATTCATGCATTTTGCGGTCGTTTTGTTCCCCTCCCCCGTGCTCATATCAACGCTTCCATTTCAACGCTTGTTTAATGAGCATTTAATGTTATTCTCGCACATTTAGCGACAAGACCATTTGTATACTCGACAATCAATTGGCACAAAACATTCGTTTAGTCTGTTTGCCTTGGCAATTGGTTTGGTAAACTTTAATTGTTATCCTGAGATGATGATGAAGATAAGATAAATTGATTTTGTATTTCTAGAGAGTCTTGATTGATAGAGAGAAGCTGCTATGAAAATCATACATTATCTCTTATACCGAAAACTCTTTCAGCAAAAATTCTTGAACATCTTCAAACATAAATCTTCTAATAAACGATATAATTATATTTCATGTGAAGTGAGTTTGCAGATTAACTGAGAGAGACTTCTATGAGAATCATACATTATTTCAACTTATAAGATAGAAACTTTTGTTAAAGTAGAATTATAATTCTTCTTACTTTTACAGAAGACTCTTTTAGCAAAGATTCTTGAAGTTCTTCAAGCATAAATCATCTAATATATAAATATATTTCATTTGAAGAAAATTTCCAGATTAACTCGAATAACGAACTTCGGTTCACTCAAGTTTTCTTTATTATAACATGTCTTGCACCTTTTTAAACATCGATTTGAACTTATTTTTATAATTATATACCTAAAAATATATTAAGAGCTTGAAAGTTGTCGAGTAAATAAATTCTTCGTTCTTACAAAAAAGCAACGCTAAGAAATGATTTATAGATCACTTTTATGGTGCGGTCCGTTCATTTTGTCTCCAATTTCCGAATTGATTCTGAGTTTTCCTACGTTGGCCTTGAATAAGCATTCATGAGCAATTCATTCACGAATTATATCCACTTGTATAAAACGATTGTTTTCGCTCGCTATTTCCTGTTTACAGTTTCGAAAGTCTGGCCTGACCAGAAGCTTCTCAGCGACCCACAAGCGATTTCGCTGACATATTTCCTGCTCAGCTGACAGCTGAGCTTCGTTCAACGCATTTGCGAACTTTCTCACCGAACTTCGCTCAAAATAATATGAAATTTACTTAAGTTGCGTTCCAAAACAATAACAAACTAGCACACTCAATTTTTGAATACGCAATCGTAGATAAAAATTCATTTGCGGCTTTGTTTTTGTTATGAATGGAAAAATACAAAAAAACAACTTACGCCTTCGAGACGACAAATTCATTAATAAATTGGAAAAAAAAACTCTGCAAAGAAAAATAAACAATGCGAAAAATTCATTAATAAGTTTCGCGTTTCATGAATGCAAAAAAAAAAGAGATAAAAAAGTAATGACAATAAAAAAATAAATAATAATAAATGAAGCGTTCCACAAGCTGCAACAGACGGCAACAACAACAACAACAACAGCAAATGAACAAAAACTTATTTCTGTTTAATGAAGTGACTTTCGATGGCTGCGAGCCGTTGGGGGTTTTGTATTACACACAGCGACACAACACAACACAACAAAGTCAACAACAACAACACAACAACAACAGAATGAAAATCGTAAATGTATCTCACAGATACATCTTTGGTTTGTGGCTGCACGTGAGTCGCTCAGCCAAGGCAGCAATAGCAAGCGACGCTGAGACGTGCTGAAGCGTCTGTGGGGGAGGGGTGTGGGGGGCTGCACAGCGTCTGATTGACATGCGATCGCCACAATGTTGAAGCTGAAGAAGAAGCCTTTGAAACTCGCAAAAGTATTTAGGCATGTTGTTGATCATCACGATCAGGGGTGCTGGGGATGGTCTCAGTGTGCATGTGTGTATGTGTGTGTGTGTGTTGACGTCTGCTTGGCACTTGCAAATCGCATGCTCCACGCTTCTTACTTACTTGCAACCTGTTGCTATTGTCGCTCCCCCTCCCGCCCTGCACCTCTGCACACCTTATCCAAGACAAACAAAGCGCTCTAGTGCAACGTTGAAGATGTCGGCTCATTTGTCATTCGGCTGAAGTACCTCGACGTGCCACAAAACGTACAAAACATGTGTATTTCAATGCTTCAACTTTAAAAGGCATAAAAAAAATAGAAAAAAAAATTGCAAAAAAAATATGTGAAGGGAAATTTGAACTTTGCTTTTGGCACTTGAAGCTTTGCTCATTTTTAGATTATTTATAACATATTTTTTTCTCTTTTATTTTCGCTTTAAGGTATTTTTTCGCGAAAATTGCCACTTTGCATACGTTGGGTTTTGTTTTCGTGCTGTTTGACATACGAAGCCAACTGAGGTATTTTTGCATATTTCTGTGGAAAAGATCGTCAGACTTTTTGCAAATTTTGTGAGATTTCGCGCGAATAACTTTCATGGCGTGTGAATGACTTATTGCATAGAAGTGAGTGACTTATTCGACAACTCAACATCATTCATAAAAATGTTGCAATACCATCAATTAATAAAACGTGAAATGTGCGACAAAAGTCACAAGAGGCGCGGTTAGTAATCTGATATTATTTGAGCGCCAGAAACCCTTCAACAGAGCGTGTGTTTGTGTGTGTGTGGAAAACCATCATCATCATCACCATAAAATCAACTTCACCATGCCCAACAACAAAAGCAACACTTTTAACACGCAGCGGCGCCTCTGATTAATACACACACACACACATGTAAGTATGTCTATGTCTACTTTAGAGATATCATAAACCCTGAAATTAAGATAAGCAGCACTCACACATGCGAGACATGCGAGTATTGAGTATGGAAACTCGATTCATTCACAAAAAAACCGAACAAACAAAAAAAAACAACACACATGATGAGCGTCGCTGTCGTTCTCGTAGCCGAAGCGAGCCGAAGTGTTGTCGTGGCAACGAAGCGCTGAGAGCATGCGCCGATACGACAAACGTTTGGTTAGCGGAGAGCGCGCACGTTTTGCATGCGCTTCTGTAGAGTCTCTCCATTGTCATTGTGTAGACACCAAGCGTGGAGAAGTTGTCTACAGAATCGCTTTGTAGAGCAACCAGTTTGTCAGTTTTGTAGACTCGCTCGCATGCATGCAGAGAAGGCACGAATGCGCAAACGACCAATCACAGCCGAGCTTCGGCGTATAACGCACGATGGTGAGTGGAGAGTGTTGATATTTGTCGTTGTGCCGACTTTGTTGAGGGGCAAACAGTTGAAGAAATCTACACAATATCTGAACTGCAGCTGTGCGTATGAAATGGTTTGCACTTATCGCTGTTCTGTAGAATTCGCATGGTGACTAAGCACGCCACGGCATGGAGATATTTTATCAGCGACAAATGCCGGTGGCAGCTGTGGACGACTCAAGCAAGTGTTGAAATTGTGTGAAGATTTTTAGGAGAGGGGTTTTGTAGAAGCGCGGTAGAAATCCAAAAGCGGTGAATGGTGAATTGAAATTGAACAATTGAGGGGCATTTTATGATCTGCAGTGGTAAAGTGCAAAAGGTGTGTTGAGTTTATACGAAGTAAAGTGGTGACTTTTTATTAACCCAAAGAGTTGTTTGAAGTGCTTGAGGAGAGTAGAGTTTTGGGACTGTAGATTTTTGCCGTTGTGCAGGGGTTTTGGATCAGCCAATTAAAGGCACAAGATTCTGCGCAGGCAGCTGTGCATTATAGTGATGATTAAGATTGTAAAGTAGTATTTGCGATTAAGTATTGTTACCAATTACTCATTTAATTTGTAATTGATTTCTAATTTAATGTTAACTTTTACTTAATTTCCTTTTTACAGATGATCATACGATCCCTAGGGCATTTTATGACCTTCTGTCGACTTTTCTCCTATCACACGAATTATTCACACAAGTTTGCCGACTTGCCTTTAAAGATTCTCCTTGTTTTGGCAATTTCAACTTCATTTCAGCCTATGCAAGGCTCTACAAAGCACGCGAATCCACAGAATCCCTACACAAACATTTGTATTCTCCACTCACATGCGAGACTTATGCCTTTAGTGCCCTTTTGCCGACTTTCAGTGATTTCTTCGTATTCTTCACACAACTATTCTCCTTCTCACTTTGGCAATTTTATCAATATTTCTACAATCCACTCGTCTGTCAGAAAACCCTACACAGCAAACAGTCTACATAAAAATTCAACACACAAAATATCATTGTAGCCCCTTTGCTCATCTTCTATTTCGCCCTTTTGGACGCAGTCTCCAATATAAATTCAACATCTGTAGCAGTTTACAAAAAGTCTACTAGCAATTTTTATACAAATTTCCCCATTCGCAGTTGCTCATTCGCTCGGCAAAAAATCACAGCTGCACGGCCGTCCACAAAATCTCCGTTCAGGCGCTACAAGATAAAAATCTACAAACAACGCGGTCTCCACGCTTGGTAAATTGGCAACCGGCTTCAGTAGACTCTCTCGCTCTCTCTCTCTCCCGCATGTGTTTAGCACAGACACGAGTCGCAACGAACGTCGCTCACCGCTGCCGACGAGAGCGTCGTGTCGAACGATAGGCGGAGTTTTTCGGCTGTGCGAGATTGCTCTCTCAGAGAGGAATGTGTCATGACGCGCTGACACGGAGTGACAAAATTGACTTGTCGCATGTCGCGCTGCGTGCCCTGGGCGATTTTCCCGTTCCTCCAATCCTAGGTAGTTTTCGACCTAGGGGGGTCATTTTTGTCCTCTCTTCCCTTCACCTCTGCGTGGACACTTTTGCGTCAAATACGACGCTTTTGGCTCACTTGTGTTTCAAGCGAGTAAATTTTCTGGATTCGCTATAAAAGCGTGCGCTCCTGCATTTTTTTCTCATTTCCATTCGTTCGTGCTCGCAGCGTGCAAAAGCAAAGCAGAAAACCAAATAACAAAAAAAAAGCAAAATTGTTTTTGTGTTTAATTAAAGCAAATAAAAAAAAAAGTATACATTTTGAGCAAACTCAGTGCGAGACACTTAATAAATCAGAGAAAAGAAATTTACGGTCGAACGCAAATCACGGATTACGGTGCGAAAACCAATAAAACAACTCAAACAATATAACCAAAAACACACACACACGTTGGATTAAAGTGTTTTAAATCTCAAATATTTTGAAGAATAAATAAAATTAAACAAGTGTTTTAAAAAAAAAAGTGCAAAAGCGTAGAAAAAACGCTTAAGCGAAAATTGTAAGGAAACGAAATCTTTTGAAACCTCGCAAAACCGAAAGCGACGACGAAACCGTCGATAAAAACCGCCAAAATTCTTCTCAAGGAGCGAAAAGCGATCATTTCGAAAATGAAATCCCTGACGGCCGTCTGTCAAACAGGTGCCTCCATGCCGGCCATCAATCCGGCCGGACGCATCGCACGGCACACGCATCCCCGGCACGGCGGCGCCAACAGCGGCGAAAATGCCGAGATGAAAATGTACCTCTCGAAACTGAAGGATCTCGTGCCGTTCATGCCCAAGAATCGCAAACTCTCCAAGCTGGAGATCATACAGCATGTCATCGATTATATATGCGATCTGCAAACCGAACTGGAGACGCATCCCGAAATCAACAACTTCGATGCGGCGGCCGCGCTCAATTTTACCGCAGCCATGCAACAACAACAACAGCAGCAGCAGCCAATGCAAAGCGATGAAGATGAGCAGGTGGAGGACGAAGAAGAGGAGTTGGCAGAAGATAAGACAAATGTCGATGATGATCAGGACATGTTGCTAATGCATCGCTTGGCCGCTGATGTGCAGCAGCAGCAACAACAACAGCAGCAGCAGCAGCAGAAATCTAGTCTCAACGCTCAGCGTCAGCCTTTGGTCGATCGTCAGGCGCCCAACACTTTCCTGCCCGCTTCAGTCAATGCCACACATGCGGCGCCACCGGCAGCAGCAGCAGCGCCTGCCACACAGCAACAACAACAGCAGCAGCCACAACAACAACAACAGCAGGCGGCGCCTAGCTTACAAACGGTGAGTTGCAACTTTGATTAAGCTAAGTTAAGTTTGAGCATTAAAATTGCTTGAAAAGTATACGAAAATCTCAAGAACATGCTTAGGGAGACACTAGTGTACAACCCACTCATCTCTTAGTTGATTAAAAGCCTAAAAATATTTCCACGCTTGTAACAATTAAATAGATAATAATTTAGTTATGTAAATAGTCTGCTTTGAGCTTCTTGTTCTAGAACAGTTTCCTAATAAAATTAATTATTATACAAAAAAGTATAAAAAAAAACTAAACTCTTTAGAAATTAAAGCAAAATTTCAAAGCTAATGAAAAAGTATCCAAAAAACTGAAATCTTCAATTATCAAGTTTAGAAATTAAAGCAAAATTTCAATTTCAAGATTACAAAGTATCCCAAATCGTTGCGCAGTTACTTTGCAACCCTTTTGTGTGACTTTGTGTACAACAACCAATCCAAAGCAGCAGCAGCAACAACAACAAATCAAAAACAGGCCACAAGACAAACAAAAAAAAAAGATACAATGCGCGCAAATTCGGAGCGCAGACACTTTGCAATGCAAATGAATTTCGCATTGACGTCTTTAAATATGAACTCAAAGCAAACTGTATTGAAACAGATACAAGTCAGATACAAATACAGCAACTGAAGTGCAAATGAACCAAAAATATTACAAATTTGGCCTTTTGAGCTTCAACAAGGCGCACAGAAGCGAGCGGGGAACATGTTGAGATGCGAAAGAAGAAAGAATTTGTTGTTATTTGTATTTGTATTTATTTAAATGTATTACAACAAGATGACCTCAATTGACGTGAGGTGCGTACAGCAGCCGAGGGCGGGCGGCGCTGCTAAGACACATCGTGTCACGGCAGAACACATGACAACACGACACGCAAGACAGACATTTCATTAACTCACATTTGGCTTAACCGTTTGCTATTATGCACGCGTTTGAGATACTTTTTTTTTTGCGCTTTGCTTTCACTCGCACAATAAATACAAAAGTAGCTGGTGAAATGTTGCGTCTCTGTCTGTCTGTCCGTCCATTTGTCGCTGCTCAATCATTTGCGTTTGTCCCGCCGCCGGCGTCGCTGCCTCAGTCTCTGCTGCTTGGCTGCTGCTGTTGTTGTTGTTGTTGTTGCTGATGATGATATATAAAGTTTTTTGTGTGCGGTTTTTAGTTTTCGTAGCTGTTAATTTTTCTCGCGGCTTTTTCTGTTTTATTGTTGTAGACACATCGACATTGCTCAGTGTTGTTGTTGTTGTTGTTGCTGTTTGCTTTAAATGAACACCTGCAGATACTTAAATTTATATATACATATATATGCGCTGTTTTATATAAGCTAAACAGTCATGTATTATATGAGATACACAAATGTATCGCGCTGTGTATGTGCGCGTTGCCCATAGATACAAATACATATATGTATTCTCACGCAATTTGCTTCACTGTACCATGTCCGCCTTAAACACACAAATGGCATGCGTTACTTTAAAGAGCATCACTCACTCACTCAGCCAGTCATTCAAACAAGCACCGAGTTGCTTCAGTAATATACAAATGTATCTGCGAAGTTGCGTTGCTTTTTGCCACAGTTTTTATTTTTCATATCTTTTTTTTTTTTGAATTTTTTTCAAGTCAAGTCAGGTTTTGTAGTCACTTTTGTTTTCTTGCTTATTTTTGGTTGTTTCTCATTAATGATGCTCAAAAATGACTTTGAGTTTTTGCCTTCAGTTACGTTTTTTTTTTTTTTTATTTTATTTTTGTGTATTTTTTTAAGTTAATAATTAATAAAAATATTTTTTTTGAGCGATTTTATTTTTTCCTTTCACGTTTTTGTGTCAATTCGAACATGTTTGTTGGTTTTTTTGATTAATTATCGGCAAACTATAAAAAAGCAACAAAATCCATAAAAATGTATCTACAAATGTGAAAATGTATCTGCATAACTGTCGTTGCCACCAGCATAGTTTCTGACGGCATACAACATGCGATTGGTTCGTTTCGAGGGCCACCAGCAGCGGTCTTTGTGCGCTTGTGGTTGTAATTGTTGTTGTTGTTGTCTTCTTTTGTTAGGCAATAAACCAAAATCGCTTCGCATGTGCAACTCAGCTTAGCTCAGCTGTGAGTTATGCCTGAGCCTCTAGCACATCTGCCACTTGAGCAGATAACTCGCCAACCAACAACCCTTTCGGTTGCCCCCCTCTGAACGGCGGTTTGGCCAACGCATTGCCGAACTTTCAGCGACACAATTTGTTCTGGCTTTGTTCTTCATTTAGAAAGAAGCTCAAAGCAAAACAAACAAACGGACTGACAGACAGACAGACAGACGGAGAGTAATGTGGTAAATCGATGCCACAACACAACGAAAGGCTGTTGCACGTGTGCCAATGTGCGGCGCCGACGATCGTTTGTCGTTTGACGATTTCGATTTCAAATTGCAACATTCTCGCATCGAATTGCGGCGCAGCCAAACAGAAGGGAAAGGAAGGCAAATATTTCAACGTTGCGATACTTTTTTGCTTTGTTGTTGCTGCGAGCAAAGTGCGACGATCTTCATTATTAGCGACATGCTCATTATCAGCAGAAGCAACAACAACGACATTATGAAGATGATGATGATGATTTTGTTAGACGAAACGAAGGCGAAAATGAAGGCAATTCAAATGACAAAAGTTGAGCATTAATTGTATTTACGCAAATAGCATGGCAAGACAACAACAACAACGACAACAACAACAAAAACAAATTAATTGATAATACGTGAACACGACTTTCTGTTGTTTTTGTTGTTAATATAATGTTTTTTTTTCATCACTTTTATATACGTCACTTTTGAGATGAAATGTTCACAAATGAGAAGTGTTAATTTTAGCAGCTTTTTTTTTCAATTATTTATTGCTTTGGAATTTTTTCTATTTTAATTAATTGTTTTTCTTCGGAATTAACTTTTATTTGTGTTGAATTAACTAATGAATATATTTTTTCTGCTCTTCTAATTACAGCAAACCATGGAAAAGGAGCGACAAAGTCGAAACTCGTCGACGTGCTAAACTATGGTTTAATCTTTACACTTATAAGCATTATTTATAAACGTTTCACTCAACGCGTAACGGCAGTGGAAATTACTGTAAAATGGCGATATCAAACAACAGTAAAGAAATGTTTAAACAATTGAAGAAAAGAAGAAGGGGAAAAAGTTTTGCATTTTCTTAAATGACAAAAAGGAAAACAAAAGATTTTCTTGTCTTCAAACATTACATTTTTAAGTTTTTTTAGCATTAAACAACAACAAATTTGAATTTAGCATTAATTAAAAACAAAAAAACAAAAAACTATTAATTTTATTGTATAACTTAAACGAATAATTTGAAAAATGTGAAAAATTAAGAAGAAAAAATAAGGCAAAGAAATTCGAATTAATTTATTTGCAACTAAAAAAAAACTTGGCAAAGCTTTAAACAATTTAATTTCTTTTTAATATTATTAATTATAATTAATAAAAAAAAATCAAACTGAAAAAGATGAAATTTAATTTTGCTTGTTTTATTTTATTTTTTAATTATTTTTATCATTTTTTAATTATTTTTAAAAAGAAAATGTGCGAAAATCTGCAAAGCAATAACAAGAAAATCTTAATTTTAATTTAACATTTTTTTCCTATTAATTTTAACTAATTTTATGTTAGCTTAAAACTCAAACACACTGAAAAAAATAACACATGCAAGTCGTCGTTAAATAATAATAATAATAAAACAACAAATAAATTAATTGTTTATTATTTTTCCTATAATTTTTATTCAATAATTTTTAAGTTTTTCGTCAAACGCCCAAAAATTTCACTCAGCAGCGTAAAAATATAGTTTGCAAACCTTCAATTTGATTTTCATGTAATTACATTATTAAAAAATATATATATATATAATTAATTAACAATTTATATATATATGTATTTGTTCTGTGATCTGTAGCATACTTTGTACAAAGTGTTGTTTTTTTTCAAACATTAATTAATTGTGTATAATTTATAACGCATAAAATTTATGATTTGCAAAAATATATAAAAAAACAACTTAAAAAAAATGTATGGCAAAACAAAAAAAAAAACAATTGAAAATATTACAAAAATTAAGAACAAATTAAGCGAAATTTAAAAGAAATAATAAAAAATAAAATATCACAAAAATAATTTCAAAATGTTTTTATTTTTTATAAATAAAATATAAAAATTCCAAAGAAAAATTCCCAGCGCATTTTTACAGCAGCAACAACAACAAAGAAGTGACCGCGGTCAGCGCACAATAAAACAACAACAATAACAACGGCAGACAAATCGACCGCTCACTGGGTTACTCAGACAGCAAAATAACGGAAAATTATCGTTAAAAAAACACAAACACACACACACAGAGCAAGCGTAAACAGACCACAATGGAGTATCTCGCGTAGCGTGTGTGGGAGCGAGACAGCATGCAAGTTGAAGCTACTAAATTTCCCATGCAAACAAGTGCAACGTTAACTGCTTTACAACAATAAAACAAACACACACACACACACACAGACGCAAACAGACTCACACTCACACAGCCATGTGAAGTCGCTACGTGAACGAACGAGTTTTCTCACGCAGGCGTTTCTGGAATTATGCCCATTAAGGGTTTTTCCAACAACAACAGCACGGACAACAGCAGCAGCAAGAAGAACAAGAACAAAACAACAAACAATGGCGTTTACCTGCTCATGCAGCTGAGCGCAGCTGAGAAAGCAGCAAAAAACTCTCGCACGAAATCTGCACGTGTGCGCAATGAGGGAAATTATGTGAAGAAAATGTTAGGAAAAACAATAATTAATAGACACGAACAACAACAACAAGCACAACAATAATTAAAACGTGTGTTTTAGTAGGCGCAGTCGTCGTCAATGTAAATTGTGCAGGACTTTGATTAATAAACACACAGAAACAAGTGAGGGGGCGACTTTTGCGGCATGTCAATTAGCAAACAAAATTGGTACTTTTTATGCTGGAAATTTCACTTATGGGTAATTTGCAAATTGCCACTTTTCGTAACCAATGATGCCAAATAAAGTAGCCTGTTGTAATATTTTAATATTAGGAACGCATAAGTTACACAGCGCGCACGCAACATATACGGCAAAGCAGCGTGCAGTGCGCTTAAGCATATGTACATGTGTTATGTGAGTGTTGTGTAACATGGGCGTGCCGAATAATTGATATTAGGTACACCTATGTTGCACAGCATGCACGCAACACATAACACTTTATGCGCAAAGTAATGGAAAAAAAAAGAAAGTGATTTGTGCGGAAAAGCAAATTTCATTTGAGATAAAAGAAAACGTATTAAATAATTAAAAGATCTTAATCATGATTAACACATGATTTCATGTTTATCTCGTATTGCATTTTTATTTGGTTTAATCATGGCAATTTATGCTTTTCCGTGCTTAATTTGTTAACTATTTTAGTGCTTTTCGTTGTCAATTATCGTTCGTTAATATTAAAAATTATAATACATATAATAAATTCAATTAATTGTGCTCAAGCACGCTCAACTTTGCTATGAAAACGAAAAAAAAAAACTACTACTGAAAAAAAAAAATGGCAATTGGCAACACGGCGGCAAAGTTAAACATGCAATTTTTATGTATTTATGATTGCTACTTTAATACACGCGCATTTGACGGCTGCAATAACTTCCAAGCCCAAATCCAAGCCCATTAATGATCATGAACCATGTTAGTGTTTTTATTTAATATTTTTTTGCCAAAAAGTACACTTTGTACTTCAATTTTATGGCACGCTGATTTGACCAATTGTTGCATGTTCTTGTTGTTGTTGTTGTTGTTGTTGTTGTTGTTCACCATTCAAATGTCAATTTTCCCAAAGTTTTTGCTTTGTTTTTGCATTTGTTTTTCTTTGCCGTTACAATTGTCACACAAGCAGCGCCCCCTCGCGGCTTTAAGCTCAGACAAACTCAGTTTGCGCAGTCATTGTTCTTTTTCTTTGGCCGCAGCAGTTGTTGTTGCTGCTGTTATTGTTGCTGTTGTTGTTGTTGTTGTTGCGGCTTGTTAGTTTAAAGCCTGATTTCATGTCGAGTGCATTGACTCGTTGGTATTCGCTAATTGTTTGTCATAACATGGCAACAACAAAAAAGTACTCGTGTGCCGCCCCGCCTTCGCCGCCGTCACCCAACAACGGCTTACTTCATCTTTGGCAATTTGGCGTGCAATTAATTTTGCAAGGTGTTTAAGCGAATTATTATTAATTCATTTTTTGTTGCTTTTTCGCTTTTAGATAAAAGTTTACGATAAATTTATTTTTTTTTGCGCTTTTTGTTGTTGTTTGTTGGTTGCATGAACATGTCTAATAAGCCAAAATGTGATTGTGCGATTACTAAGACGAATTGTATGCATTGAGCTGGCTGAGCTGAGCTGAGTTGGTTCGGCTTCCGGCCATATGCAATACACACACACACACACACACACATACACTTACATGCAATACAGCACGACCATGGTGTGGCGCTTCCGATGCATTGCACCTGACTGACCGACCGACCAACCAACCAACAACAACAACAACAACAACAACAAGAACAACAACTACCGCGCTCGACAGCTATGACTTTAATACATACAACTAAATAATACTGAAGTTGCTTTAATGTACAAACATTTGCATTGGTTTCGATTTCCTAATTCGCATTTGAAGCAAACAACAACAACGAAATGTTTTTTTTTTTTCGTTTCGTTTCATTTCGATTTGTTTTGTTTTCTGTTGTTTCATGTTTGCAGCGCTTTTCTCATAGTCGGAAACCAAGACAAGTCGACTTAAGTCGCCGCTGAGCCGTGTCCATGCTGGCGTTGGTGTATGTTGTTGTTGTTGCTGCTTTGTTTTTGCGGCCTTTGTTTGCGCGAAACAGGTGCGTTTGCAGGTGTTTCCCAGCACCAACAAGCAAGCAAGCAAGCGACTAAGCGACTAAGCAGCAATAACACCAAAGAAAACCACCACCAACAAAAACAACAAGGCCCCCCACCACCGCCAGCTGACTAACTGTCAAATGGACAGACATACAGAAAGTTAAATACGTTTTAACGCTGCAGTTTTTCATATTGTATTTCGTGTGAAAATCACAATTAAATGTGATTTTTTTTCTTTACTTATAAATCTGATGACGTTGCTTTTATAGCTTTTTATATACAAACATTAAAAGTACAAAAAGAAAAAAAAAAAAAAAACAACAACTAAAACCGCAAACAATTTGCAAATCAGCCAACCAGGAGGCCGCTTTAACGCACACACACACACACGCACACACACGCATATGTAAACACACATGCGCAAATTCCGTTGCGCTCATGTACATACATATATATGCGCAGCATTAGAAAGAAAAGCATCTCGCTGTGTGTCTTTGTTCGTTCATTCGTTCGTTCGTTCATACGTTTGTTCGTTCGTTCGTTCATTCGCTCACTCGCTAATTTACTCAAGCACTCGCTAGGCTCATTTGCCGTTCATACGTTTCGTTTGTTTAATCTCTCGTTCATACGCTTGCTTGCTTGCTCGCCCGCTTGATCGTTCGTTCGCTCGTTCGTTCGTTCATTTGTGTTCGCTCAAGTTTAGTTCAGCTGTCAGCTGCTTTGTTGAAAATGTCAGCTTGACAATTATTATGTCAAAATTTTCCGGCACAGCTGTTGACTTGTACATGAGTTTTTATGGTAATTCAAGTTTCCATTTTCTTGTTGTTTCTGTTGTTGTTGTTATTGCTTCAAATACATTTGATTTCATTGTGTCTCAAATGCGGCGGCGACTGTGATTTCCACTCGCAGCGTCGCCGGCGCTGGCGAGGCAAACTTCATGCCGAAAACAAAAGTAAACCAATTCGCAATTCGCAAACTCGCAATTCACATGCACATAATTCGCTTACGAAAAAGGTGAAACTGGGTGGCAAACGCTGGCGTAATATTTATGAGACTAATAGTTGTTTTGAGTTGTGTGTTTTCTTGCATGGCATTGCGTTCGTGTTCATTGTTGTGTGGCGCGACTTCAAGCCATGCGAACCACCGTCGACCATCTGACAAAAAGGTGTGCGCGCTCATGGCTCGTCTCTTTAGGCGGCATTGAGCTGAGCTGAGCTGAGTTGACTTCAGTTGAGTTGAGTTGTCGTGCTTATTATGGTCAAATATTTACTTGATTTAAAAGTGTTGCTGCCAATTTTGGTTTGCATTGCGTTTATGGCTTTTTCTTTTGCATTGTAAGACCATTTCTAAGTGTTTTAATAATTTAATGGCGATATTTGCCAAGCCCTGAAAAAGAAACATTCTAAAAAAAACAAATCTCACGCACATTTTACGCCTCATTTCATGCACTTTTCTCAATTAGAAGACCAACAAATCCGACAAATGAGCGACGAATTACTTTCTTTCTTGCCTTACCGTCCCTCAACATTTTGCACATGCGCACAGAAGTTCTTCGTTCCCACATTAATTAACGGACAATTAAAAGCAGAGCCGCACACACACACACACACACACACACGCACACTTGATTCCTCGGAATTGCACATGAATGCGCTTCAAACAAAAAAAAGAATAGGAACAATATGCCACTTGAATGTGGCAAGATGGCTTGCAAGTTGCAACAATGCGGGCAAAACGCACAACAAACAAAACAAAAGAATCCAAGCCTGCCTTGAATAGAGTAGTGAAGCACCGAAGAAGAAGAAGCAGCGATTTGCAGTAAAATCAGTGCAAAGTTATGCGTCTCAGCGCGACCGCCAGCGTGGTCAGCAGCGACGGCGACGGCGACGGCGACGCAGGCAGCGGCAGAGCGCAGCAAACAGTGTTGATCGCTGATCGATTGTTCGAGTGCAGCATTTCAATTTGTATGAAGATGAAATGATGTGAAATGAAACGAAACACAAAAAGAAAAACCGAAACAGAGACAGAAGACGCAGAAGAAAAAGAAGAAGAAGAAAACTATGTATTTCCTCTCAGGTGTGTCGTTGCCACTGCCATAAAAAGAAGGTGCAGCTGAGCGGATTAAAGCAAAAGAAAGCAAAGCTAATTCTGTTGTTGTTGTTGTTGCTATTATTGTTGTTGTTGTTGTTGTTGCTGGTGCTGCTGTGAACGTGTTGCTGATGCAATAAAATGCGACAAAATGGAATTTCTGTCAGACGGACGGACGGACGGACGGACAAATCGTCTGCTGCATATTTTTATCGCGCTCGCCTTTGTTTGTTGTGCTCATTGCTGCTGCTGCTGTTGTAGTTGTTGTTGTTGTTGCCGCTGCGCTGTTGACGTTTTTGCGTCGGCGAAGACGCGCCTCATTTTTTTCCGGCTTTCAGAGGTTTAACGCTTCTTACAATTTTGGCTTCTTCACTTCATTTTTTTTCTCATCTTTTTTTTTTTTGTAATCTTAATAAACAATAAAATAGACAAAGAGTTAAGCGCTGACAAAAGATGACAAAAATGTCGCTGTCGCTGTTGTTGTTGTTGTTGTTGCTATTGTCAGTGCAGCTGATAATGATGTTCGATGCTGCCGACAATGATGATGATGATGATGATGATGACGATGACGATGAGTTGCCATAAGCTGACACCCTTTGTTGAAGCACGTCGATGGCGCAATGCTGTTGTTGTTGTTGTTGTTGTTCACAGCACAGGCCTGTTGCTACTGCATGTGCATGTGTGTGTGTGTGTGTCTCTGGGAAATTCTGCTTAACTGCGCTGAAATTTTTCATATCAAAAGTCAAACCGGAAATTATGTTAAGACTTCCGTTGCTTCTTTCTTTTTTTTAGCCAAAATTGTTGGAACATAATTACTAAAAGCCTCTGCTTCTTCTTAGTCGTCGCTTTAATTACTTTAATTTGTTAACAAGCAGCCATGTGCGCCCTAATAAATCAAAAAATTCCAAATCCAACAACAACAACAGCAGCAACAACATGTTGTTGAACGATTTGTTTGTAATTTAAATGCAAATAAAGACCACCCAAGACAATCAAGCACGAAGTCTGAAGATGCACGAAAATTCAGCCAAGAATGCCCAAAAATTATATCTTAATTTAAAGCAAGAAAATGAAGAAACCCAAAACAAAAAAAAACAGAAAACCAAAAACTTAAATGAAATTGAATCGAGCCAAGTGCAATAAAGGCCCAAAGAGCCAACGAAATCTACAAAATCTTCATCGAAACAAAAAACCCTGCCAGCGCTGAGGTCCAAAATCACACACAAACACACACACACACACACAGGCACAATACAAGCAGAGGAGCCAAACAAACGAAGCATCAATTCAACGCCAACAGTTCGTCAGTCAGTCGGTGAGTGAGGTTATGTGCCACTCCTTGAAACGGAGGCGACGCTTCAACGATCGATCGACCATTGTGGAGCCTTTTGCGCTTGAGCTTCAGCACAGCACACACACACACACACACACGCACACACACACAGACACATTGCGCATTATTTGTCTTCGAATTGTTATTTGGTTCTTCGTTCTGTTTGGAGTGAATTCCAAGAAACCTTGTGAAATGCGTTCCTCAACTCCTTCGTTCCAAGTCACAGCTCCAAGAACTTGTTGCGAGCGCACACAAAATGAAGCCAAAACAACACGAAACGAAATGAAAAGACCGAAAAACCAAATCAAGTCGCGCAGCAAACGACCGAAAGAAAAGAGTAAAAGGCATTAAAAAAAAAATAAACAACGACAACAAACAAATATGACAAAAAAACAACAACAAAAAACGTAAGAAAAAGCAGAAAAAAACCGGCAAAAGAAAAGAGCCAAAGAACAAAGAAGGGCCCAAAAGCGACGCAAGTGTTCGTAAAAGAAATCTCAGTGGACGGACAGACGGACAGAGAGCGACAAGGTCCAAGTTGCGCTGCGTTCGAGTGTGCACGTGCAGTGCATATTTTAAAGACAGACAGACGGACAGACAGAAGGACGGACGGACAGTGGCACCGCTGGACAGACATGCTCACACAGGGCGTTTGTACAATCGAACGATCGAATATTTCGCAAGGATCTGCAGAAATTCCTTTGCACCCTGCGTGGTTAGACAGACGAACGGACCGACGGACAGACAGACAGACTGAACGATCGCTGCCGTCGATAGGCGCTTGAGCAAGAAAGCGTGAAAGAGACAAAACACAATGCGAGCAAATAAAAACGATTCTCATACATTTCGACCAAACGATTAAATTCTTTTACTCTGTTTTTTTTTCCCGATTTCAATTTTATTTTTTTTTATCACTTTTTTTTGTACCTTTTGCGACTGTTTGTGTGTGAAAAGTCTTTGGTTCTGATTGCTTATGCAACAAACAACATTTCAACTTGGTTACGTTGTTGTTTTTGTTTTTGTGTGTGTGTTTTTTGTCTTTTAGGGTTTTGGGTTTGTGGGCATTTTTGCGCATTCGATGATTTGAATTTCAGATTGAGTTTTAATAGCCACACCTGCGTTTCAGAACACTCGCTCGGCGGCTTAATTCATGCCTCTTTTGCAACAACTTTTCGCAGCTTTGTTTCAATTTAAAACTCCTTTCGTTTGCGCTTCATTTATGCGCGTTGAATGAGGCCTTTTGCATGTATGTGTGTGTGTGGGGAAGAAAATTTAATTTCACGCTGCTTAATTAATTGGTCAAGCTTCATTTAGCAGCTTAATGTGATTCCTCATTGGCGATTGTTGTCGTCTTCAAGTGTCGTGTTCTCGTATAAGCAATTTTATGTATGCAACTAAGTATAAAAAAAGATATACTTTTTTGTTGCTTTAATTAAAAAAGAGTTTATGTTAAGTCTATAAAAAAACAACAAACTAAAGAAAGGTTTCATTTAAGCGCAAAAAACTAACACAAAGCACAAGTATGCGCTAGTCTGCCGTATGTGACCATATGTGCGCATGTGTTATAATCCTTTGCATAATAAACACAATAGAAGAACTTCTTCTTTTAAGAAGCTTCATTACATCAACTTAAATAACAAAATTGTATGAATTAATCAAGAAAAAAAAAGAAGTGAAATAAAATAATAAATTACGCGTTGCTTCTTCGTTCATCAAATTTATAATAAATTACATATTCGCATGTCAAAACATCTCAACAAAATAAATAACGAACAATTTATTGCTTCACAATGGGCGTCGTCATCATTATCGACTTGCCGACTTGCCAACTCGCGCGTTCTCAACGCGTGTCTTCAGTTGCAGTCGCCGTCGCTGCCGTCACTGCCGCCGATTTCACCATACCACAGCGACTGCGTTGGCGGTTCGCAGTTGCTACTGCAGCGCAAAATGCAACATGAGCAGCGCTTGGAGGCGGCATAGAAAAGTAAACAAATAAATAATAATAAAAGAGAACAAAAACAAAAAAAAATAATTGCTTAAAAAATATTTATGGCAAACAAATTTCCAATGACGTCGTCGTCGTCGTCAGCGTCTTTGACTTCATCGGCGTCAGCGTCGTTGGCGATGGCGGCGCCCAAAAATAATAATAATAAAAAACAACCACATCGCAATTGCATTTTGCACGATAAATTAGGCAAATCGGTGGCAGACGCGTGTTTGCCAATTTGCCACATGCTGGCCCGTTAAGTGTTGCATCTTGTATGCAGAAGGCGAAAACGTGGCAAATTTAAATAATTAGACAAGCAAAGAAAAAAAGAAACGAAAATGTTGCAAAAATATTGTCAATTTGTGGCAGAGGTGAAGTTACTTGTAGCAGCAATAAATACTTTGTTTAAAAGCATATTTTTTTTCCACCATTTTTATTATTATTAAAAAATACTATTTGTTGCCCATCGTTAATGTCAACATAAATTTGCGAATTTATTTTTTTGTTCACCTCACACAACCCAACACACAACATTAGCTCACCTCAGTCGCCTTGCCAACCCAGCGACAATCATAGTTCAACACAGACTCACCTCTGCTAATCTCACCTCTGCACTATTCTGTACAGCGCATCACAGCTGTGCTATTTTGTTTTGTGCGGAATTGAGTTGAGCTATGTTTAGACGACAGCCAGACAGACATCGCCCTACCCAAGTTGTTTGAATAATTTCGTTGCTTTAAAGTTCACACTTTAATGAGTGAGAGCGAGAGAGAGAGAGAGAGACGTACAGAGACACTTAAAAACTATGCAAATGTTTATGACTTTTGAACTTTGCACTTTTGGCGTCTGCAATTTACGTTAATTTGAAATGTTCAAAGTGTCACACATTTGCAATTCGCTTCGCTTCGTTTCGTTTCGATTTTATTTGATTGGTCTCCAACAAGTACAAACACAATAAAATCAACTTAATTTGCAGTCGAGTTGAGTCGAGTTGAGTTGAGTCTAAGTTTGACTTTCAGTTGACTTGACTTGGGTTTGTCTCTAAATCAAAATGCGCTTGCAAGTCGAGTGCACAGAAATGTCACAGCTTGTCAATGTGATGTGCTTAATCGTAAATTATATTTATTTTCATTGCATTTCATGTTTGGTCCGCCGTACGAACGATCAACCATTTTTGGGCATCCTTTGATGTTTTATTGCAGCTGTTTCGGCAGGTCTTAACAGCCCTAACCAAGCGGCCCAAACCCAACCCAACTAAGCCGTCGTCGTCGTCGTCGTTGTATGACATACGATGACAAATGCGCGACGGAAGTGCCTTTTAGCCAAGTTGAAATGGCGTACAAAAGTCGGCTTTGCTTTCTTGCGTTGCTTTCAAGTTGAGCCGACGACGATGACGACGACGATGACGACGACGATGACGACGACGACTGAAGGAGTTGAGTTGCGCATTTGATTTAAATTTAATGAGCTTTTATCATTGGACAGACAGACGCAGAGACATGCGCTTAACTTCAAGTAATCATTCATACAATGAGAAGCACACGTGCAGACACACACACACACACACACACACACACACACACACACATCAGTCATTCACTCACTCGTGCACTCAAATCTGTTGGTCAGTTGCAGTAAACTCAACGCTTTGATTTTCGCTTTGTCAGCTGCAAGTCGAATAATAACAAAAGCAACAACAACAACAACAACGGCAATAAAACTTGCAACTCGCCTTCATTTGAGTGTCGTTGACTTGCAAGCGCCACCGTCGTCGTCGTCGTCGACTTGATCTATTCATGCATCGTCGTCTGTCTCGCTTTCGCTCACACACTCACTCACTCAGTCACTCTTGTCTTGCCATGTCACCCCCTGACAGTTTGACTGTCTGTCTGTCTGTCTGTCTGCGCTCAAGTGAGCAACTTCAATGCTTTACATAATGGTCAACACAATGCTCGACTCTTGGCTCTCGGCTTTGTTTAACGCTGTCAACTCATAGCGAACGGAAGTTGCCTTATGTCAAAAAGAAAAAACAAAATTAAATGAAAAATAATGCAAAACTCAAATGTTTCAACTTTTGACGATTTGTGTTGAAAATTGATTGAAAGGCACATTAATGCGCGCTTGCCGCAGAAGCTGTTCAAAGGCGCAACAACAACGAGTGCCAAATATCAAATTAATAAAATTATTATACAAGCGAGATAATGATTTCGTATTTTTCATTTAACGATTTTTGCAAAATAAAATAAATAAAATATAAAATATAAATAATAATAAATAATAAAAAGTCAACAGAAATGTCGCAGCTGACAAATGAAACTGTTGAGTCAGACAGAAGGCAGCAAGCAGCGCGCTGTATGACTTCAAGTATGACTTCAGTCGCTCACTCACTCATTGACGGACGACGTCATTCAATCGGTCACTCCGTCAGCCAAATAGCCGTAAATGTAATGAAAAACCGTTTAAGTGTAACTGAATACTTTTCAAATGCAAGCTGACATTGATAAATAACAACCCACGCCTTCTCGCAAACGCTTCACTCGATCGCCCAACACGCGCCTCGCCAGCAACCAGCAATCAGCAACCAGTAACCAAAAACAAAAGCAAAACAACAAAAACAAAAACCAAAAAACAGCTGAGCTCAGCCACAAGTCTTTGCATACACGTTGCCAGCTCACTCGCACTGCATCGCGCTCTCGCACTCACACAGCCTCAGTCGTGCAGTCAGTCATTGATTTGGCCGTTGGCTGCTTTGCTGCTAATTGATTCATTGATCTTGGCGATATCAAAAAACGCTTGTAAAATAATTCTCGCCTTTCAGCTCACGGCACTGTCGCTGTCGCCGTTGTTGTCTCTGCCGGCGTCGACGTCGCCGTCACCGTTCGCGCTGCTGTAACTGTCAATTGCGCACAAAGACATTATTAGCCAAGCGCACTTTAATACAATTGTTGCATTTTTTGGGCATTGCAATTGTCGACAATCGGCAGTGTGCAGCTGTCTCGCTCGCACACTTGGTCACTCTTACACTAACACGTTGCTCGGTCACTCACAGGCATGCTCAATGCCAACGATTTGTGAAAAATTAAAAGCAAAACAACGAAAAACGAAAAACGGCGTTCGCCGCACTTTTGTTGCCAAACGCGCGCTAAATAAGTTATTAAATTCAATAAATGAATTTATCATTATGCGAAATCAATAAAAACAAATTCAATTTTACATTTTGTTGTTTTATTTTTAGCTTTTTTTTTTTCAAAATCAAAATGAACAAAGCAAAGTGAATTGCATTGCAGTAAAGCAAAGCCGAGCCGAGCCGATTTGATACTAAAGCCAAAACCAAATCATTTGGCCTGAACTTATTGTATCGCATTTGATATCGCTTGCGATATGCCACACACACACATATAAACATATATATTTACATAGCTACATAAGTGCAAATATCCGAAAATTTAACATTTCGCATGCAAATAAATTTATTTAATTGCAAATGTGCTTTGTTCGCATTTGTTGCATTTTGTTTCTTGGTTGGAAGTCATTTTGGTTTCGGTTTATCTTGACTTTTGTTATTTACATGTTTTAATTGTTAAATTGTGTATTTATTGAATAGTTACATATATAGAAGTGTTACAAAATTGACCATTGGCACTTGGCGCTGTTGGCCTTAAACAAATCACTGAGCCGTCAAGCTCAACAAACAAATTGCAGCAAATCAAATTCAATTCAAGCGTTACGTTCATCACGTATGCAAATGCTTAATAATAATCGCACTAATAGCGACTAAAAGCATAAATTATAAATTAAGACAAATTAACAACGCCGCGCACCCCTCAACCAAGCTAGCAACAAACTTACCAACCAACCAACCAACCAACCGACGATACCAAAACGGACTTTGATTTTGTGCAAAAACGACAAAAAAAAAAAAAAAAAACTGCGTGCAATCGAACGCTCAACCTGAAGCTCGCCTGCGCCGCCGCTGCCGCCGCTGACGCCGACGCAAATGTTTGGCCGATTGCGTACAACGCAGGTGTTTGAACTCAAATGTCAGTGTTGCCGCCGCCGAGGCGTTCATATTTAATTGGGCGACACGACAACTTGACGACCCAATGCGACACAAATGAACGGTAGAACAGAACAGTCGAATCGTATGGAATTGGAATTGGAATCAGTGACATAGTATGTGAGTGAGTGAGTGAGCGAGAGAGGAGAGACAGAGGCAGAGACGCAAAAAATCATATCAAAGCGCAGCAATGAGAACTGAAAGAAAAAAAGCACGACAAAGAATTGACGGCGTCAGCAAAGAGCAAAGACAGTAACAACAAAAACAACAACAACGAAAAAAAAACAAGAAGAAGCACACAAATGAATTTATTTGGCGCGTGTATGCGAAATGCAAAACAAACAATTTAATAGCTTCGATTCACGACCACATCATGTTCATGAAGTCCAACAAATGTCGTCCGACATACGTTCTCATATATTCATTCACGCTGTGAAATGAAAAACAAGACAACAACAACAACAAAAATGAAAACAAAATATACAAAATAACAACAAACACAAAAAATGTGTCTCAATAATTAAAGGCGAAAATAAAACGGATGAATGCAAACGCGCACAAAGTAAAAGTGTGTCAAGCAACAGGCACACATGCACTCACACAAATAAACTGAAAAAAAAGATACTTGTACATGCATACAGATACTTTTTTACATGCTTACGCAGCAGCGACCAAACGATTGATCGTTTGCATAAAAAGGGCGTTGACACAGTCAGCAATGCAGCGCGCTGAGTTACTTTTTGCCATTGTCCATCATCATAATCATTATCATCAGCATCATTATCATCAACATTATATGAAAGCATAGGCTTGACTTGGCCTAAGTAAACAATTGCTGTACAATGCCGCTGTACCCCACCGCCCGCCCGCCAAACACGACAATTTAAATTTCGTCAACTCAATCAAAATACAAAAAAAAAAAAAAAATACAAAAATCGCTTTTACAAACAAACTTTAAAATGAGCAAACAAATGCAAAACGAGCTTGGTGACAAATCTCAGCATTGGCGCAGTCACAGTCACAGTCGCCGTTGCCGTCGCAGTCGACGTCGCTGCCTGAGCACGAGTCACAATCAAAGTTGCAGTTATAAGTTGGCTTTTTAGCAAGAGTTTTATGGCCGCAACTGCCACATTATGGCCACCATCAAACCATATGGCGGCGCCCATTGTCTCATTGACTCGCCTGTGCCTTACCACGACTAAGCTCGACTCAGCTCGGCTCGACTCAGCTCGGCTTGCATCTGCATGTGGGCGTGCGTTCAAGTCCAATTGGTACGCCGAATCGAACAGACACTCGGACAGATCAAGGCGGCTTTGTTCGCGCACAGATTAGCACATACTCACATACATACATACATGCATGCATACAGATGTGTAACGGTTCTCCTCTCGCGCAATTGTCGTTAAGTTAGGTCAAGCGAATGATTGCCAAAAGGGTGTGACTGCCAACCGATCCGAGTGGAGCCGAGCTGAGCCAAGCCAAGCGCGCTTTGACTTTAGATTTGCATTCCGCATCGTCGTTTGTTGTTGCTGTTGTTGTTGTTGTCGTCGACCCTCATTCTGGCATTTTGTCCCATTCCATTCCTATGGCAAAGGCGCACAGCACATGTGGGCTTACTTGCAGCTCGGCTTGACTTCGGCTTAATTTATTTTGACTTTTGGCCATTTAACTTGAGATTTATCTGAATTAAACTAAACATGTGTCTTTGTGTGTGTGTGTGAGTGGCGCACATAGCTTGTGTGTTGACGCACATGCGCTATTAAATGTCCAAAACGCTTGCACATGCGCCGCGACAAACGCTGCTGATTGATGTTGGCAATGCCATGGCAGTTCAATTGAGTTGTCATGAGTTGACTTTGTGTTTGTTTTATTTTTTTTTCGGCAGGATTGGATTACCTCATGTGTCATATGAATTGGTTGCCATTCCATATTTCTTAACAGTATTTTTGTGCGTGAGTAATGTGCTGAGAATGTAATTGAAAGAAAGCTGTAGAATGAAATTGCAGTGTTGACAAGGTAACAAAGCGCATGAAACATAATGAAGAAGAAGACGCGTGCCATTTTTTGCGTATGAAACAACAACAGTCTTCAATTCTCTTATGTTTCATAGCGCACGCACAACACATGTGTCAGTAATGTATAAATTAATTCTACAATTCGAAATTGCTGCATGTGTTGTGTGACTGCACATAACATAGGCGCATTTTATTTTAGAGACGTTCGAATGTTTCAACTGTGCACACAGATGACTCTATTAGCCTTGTGCTTATTTTGTGACAGTTATTATTATCATGATCTCAGAACTGCTAAAGAAACAAATGAAGCTCATCTCATCACATTTTGTTTGCTTAAATTATGAAAAAATTGTCTTAACAAATAAAAGCGCACACAAAAGGCATCATAAAAATCAAAATTGTATTTAATTTCATCTTCTTTTTGTGTTGTTTTGTTTACTGTTACATATTCACAAGCAAACACAAAAATAAAAAAGCTTCATTCAAGTTTGATCAGGTGCGCGCACACACACACACACACACACAAACTCTAACACACATACAAGCAACTAAACTTGAGACAAGCGAAAAATCTTACGAGACTTTGGACAACAACAACAAACAAACAAACAACAACGAAGAAAAAAAAACCAAACCAAAAATGAGGCAAAAGTTAATGAGAAAGTCAAACAAAGAAAGCAAATAAAGAAATGAGCAGTCAAGTCAGGCAAGAGTCAACCCACATGCATGCCTACTTGAGCTGGACTGCGACCCCACGCTCTCTCACGCCCCTCGCCCGTATCATAGAATATACATACATGCTTATTTGCATTTGTTGTTTAAGAGCTGTGAAAGCGTTGATGCTGTGACTATGATGACTGAGTCTGTAACTGGGATGGGCGCTCAAGAAAGACGAACATGACAGACAGACAGACAGACGGACAGACATAAAGCTAATGTGACTGACTGACCGCAAATATTGGCGACGTGCAAAGTTTGCGATGACGCCAGAAAAATGCAGCTGAGTCAATAATAATAATCATGCAACAGCAGCAGCAGCAACAACAACAACAACAACAACAATAAAAACGACGTGATAAGACTTACAAGGCGTTGGCTTTTTCCTAAAGGTTCAGTTTGCGTCTCAGCTTCTTTGCCAGCTGCAAATTGACATGCTCGCTTAGCTTCAATCAAAACAACACATGCGCTCATGCTGCTTGATCGTTTTCTGCTGCTTCTTCTTCTCATATTCATCACTGCCTTAGTTCAGTTCAGTTCAATTCAGCTCGGCTCAGCCGCCCGCACAAACGTTCCAATTTCCGTTTGTATCAACAACAACAAGCAGCACAACAACACAAACATGAATAAAAAGTGCAAGTGTGCGTCTTTCTCAGCCTCTGCTCAGAGCTTCTGCTTCTTCTTCTTCTACTTCTGCCACTGCCACTGCCTCTGTCGCCGTTGCAGCATCATCAACATGAACCGTTTGATAAGAAAAAAACATGTAATGCAATAAAACTGAGCATGACGACAATAACAACAGCAACAACAATAACAACAACAACAACAACACAAACAATCAACACTTTAATCTCATTAGTTTCGTTTTTCTTATTTTTCTTTTGTACAAATTAAATTTGTTTTTATATTTTGTTGTTGCTATTTTATTTACTATTTTTTTTGTTACTCTTTTCTTATTAGATTTTATTGGCGCCAGCGCCAGCAGCTATTTCGATCTTGTTGTTATTTTGTTGTTGTTGTTATTGTTATTTTTGTATTTTTGTTTTTATTCTTCTTTTCATGCACATTTGAAAAAATCGTTGAAACAAAGTGTACAATTTACAATCTTACACTGTCAAACAAATAAAATGTTCTTTCTTTTATAGTATTTAAATTGACTTTCTTATAATAATAAAGTCTTATTAGCGTAACTCAATGTGAATCACATCAGCTTCATGCGCAGAAGATAAGCCAAGGCGCTTAAGCTTATCTGAGTTATGAGTCTCGCATTGAGATTTATCGTACAGGAAATACATACATGACTTGTGAGATGCTTTTTTTCCTGTTGACACTTGTTAAATAACTATTTGCGCTTTGCTTTTTATATATGTATGTATTTATGTTGTTTTCGGATAAGTTCAGTTTGTTTGCGCGCTTACATAATGCTTCAGGCCTTGTTCTACATGTTCTTCTATACAAAAAATCAAAGAAAACTAATAGCAAATTTCACGTTTCTTATCACAAATTTATTGCCAAAGTCCGTGAAAGAAAGAGAAAGAGTGAAGCGGTACGAGGGAGAGAAAGAGAAGCGAGCGTGTTGAGCTTGCTGATTACTTAATGCTGTGACGCTTATGAGGTAGGTCGTCATCATCATCATCATTATCATCATCACCATAATCATCCTCCTCCTCCTCTCTGCCATCAACATGCTGACAACGCGTTTGCCCAACTGTCTGACTTTTTATGCCATTAAAAAAATCTATTTTATATAATTTCGCAATTATTAATTTTGTCATTGTTGGTTTTTCTAATTTTTTAATTACGACAAGCCATGAAATCCGGCCCGCTCCGCACCGCAGGCGACGCTCACAAGCTCAGCTTTCCATTGAAATGCTTTCGAGCGAAATCGAATTGATTCGTTGAATTATCGTTGAATGAAGCCAAAGCCGAAGTAGAAGCAGAAGCCAATAAGCGTTGCTTTGTTCAAAGTTGTCGTTGGAAATTGTTTTTGTTGCTATTGTTTGCTGCTTTTGAGCTTCGTTTTATTGTTGTTGTTGCTGTTGTTGTTGTTGTTGTTGCTTTCATTGCTTGTTAGAAATCAATACGAAAGCGATTTACATGTAGTCAAAGTAATTATTGTAATTTACATTTCCTGCTAAGGCATGACATATGGCAGACTGTTTTTCTTTTTTGTTTTTGTTTTTGTTTTAGTTATTATAATTAAACGCGAATAAACAAAAGACATAAAAAAAAAGTATAGTAATAAACCTAAATTAATTCAAGGCTTAACGGTTAAATTTGAGTTGTTTTTCATTCGTTTTATAACATTTGCACCTGTTTGTGCGGTTTTTCAATTTTCACTTTCATTGAAAGCGAAATTATTTCGTTGAATGCAATTAGCATTTTTATTAGGAAAAAATTAAATAATTTGTTATTCAATAGACTACCGTCAAGTAAAGATGAGTTTAATAGCTTTGCTTAGTAAATAAAAATAACAACTTCATGCATTATTGTTATTTATTATATTAACGTCTCATATTTCTAATTTTTTCGTATAAAAACTCATGCCAAATAGCAAAAAAGCAAGAAATCACCGTTCAACCGTTCTAATCAGAATTTTTATGTTCCATTCCATTTTGTTGCCTGACTCATTTCGTGCTGTTCTCACTTCTGTGTGTGCGTTCTGTTTCATTTTTTGTCATTCGTTTTGTGCTGAGCGAAAGTTGCTTGCGCTCATATCAAGAATTTGGCACGTCCCGAGCAAGCGCTCCAGTGGCGCAATTGGTTAGCGCACGGTACTTATAATCAGTAACTTGTGAGCAATGCCGGGGTTGTGAGTTCGAGCCTCACCTGGAGCAAGTGGGTTTCTTTTTGTTTTTCTTTTTTTTTTCTTTTATTATAAATATTTTTTTTTCGCATTTATTTATTTATGCGGTTTTTATGTGTTGAACACATTCGACATAAACTTAATTGTTGCAAATTTAAGACATTAAATAACGCAATGCTTTGCATTTTTCATAAACGATCCGACTGACTTCATAGCAGAAACATTACCATATAAATTATCTAATTGCACTAACATAAAAAAACATAATAAAAATAGCCAACGGCCTCTAATAAAACTATTAAACAGAGAGACGGGCGGACGGACGGACAGACGGACGGACTGAAGGCGTCGGCCAAAGGCATGTCCAAATTACTACAAGATATCTAACACGCCCAACAATTGTTGTTAACGATAGTCGTCGGTCGATGATGGCATTGTGGTGGGGCGGGGGTTGGAACGCACATGGACATTAGGCCTGTGTTTTTGGTACGCTTTCAAATGAGCAAGTAAACTACATGATCAGCGTGTCACGCATGTTGAGCGCCATTAATTGGATTGCGCTCTAATCTGCCAGCGAGCAAGAGCACAGGTGCGCTGCGGGGGACGCGGGGAAGCGGCTTAGCGACGCTGCGTTCAATGCTAAAACGCTTTTCAAAAGCAATTTGTCTGTTGTGATTTTTTTCCATTTCCATTTTTGTTTTGTTTTGTTTTGTTTTTGTGACTATTAACAATAATGTTTGTGTTTTTTTTTTGCATTTTGAGATAGTTTTTTTTTTTGTTGTTTTTTATGGCTCGGATTATGTCATGGGTTTGCATTACAATTAACAATGCATAGTTTTCTGTGTTGTTTTTCTTTGCATTATTTGCATTTACGTGTTTTTGACGTGTTTTAAAAAAATATCTTAAATTATATAAATTTGTATGGCTTTGCTGAGTGTTGTTGTTGTTGTTGCTGTTGTGTTTGTTGTTGTCGTTAGCTAAGTGCATTGCGTGCACTTTTCGAACTTTTGCGGTTTGTTTAAGCTACCTTTTTGTTGTTGTTGTTGTTGCTTTTGAATTGCTTTTGCGCCACGAAGGCAATTAAGCAACAACATTGACGTGTCTTGTTGAGCGTTGAAAATGATTGAAACGTGCGCGTCGCACATGACAGAGAGAGAGAAAGAGAGACTGAAAGACAGCAAAGCACAAATTGAGTTGTTTTGTTGTTTTCAGCTATTTTTGATAGGCGACTTAACTTTTTGGTGAATTTCATGTTCTATGCCTTTTAACACCTGACCGAAGCGCACACGCACACACACACACACATGCACACAGCACACTTGGAAGACAGCATGCATTGCCTGTTGGCAGCGAAGTAAACACATGCCCATTGAGCTTGAGCACATGACCCTAACATGGCTGACAGCCTGACTGAATGACTGACGCCAGGCATCGGCAACACTTGAACAAACCACGAAATTCAAACAAATCAAACTGAAGTACAACTCATGCTGACATGTGTGCGTGTGTGTGTGAGTGTGTGTGGCGCAATTAACGTAATGTTTTGTTAGCCCAAATCAAGCGCAATCAAGCACCAGGAAGCAATCGAACAACAACAACAACAACAACAGTGAAAATAATTGGCCCAATTCGCACTTTGACCAAAAAAAGCCACAAAAACTTCATTGGTTTCTATCTTTCAATTCAAAGACACACACAGACACACACACACACACATACACATGTATAGATGGCAGATGCCCGTTAGCGGAGCCCACGCATTTACCGCCCGCGCTGCCATTTGATTCCTGACTTGCTTCAAATTATGCTGTGACCGTTGCATAAATAAACAAAATCAAAAGAAGTCAAAAAACGAAGAACAAATTATTTCAATACAAAACCGAACACGCGCGTGAACAACACGACGGACATGCTGAGGGTATATGCATGCATGTGTGTGTGTTTGTGTGTGTTTGTTTGTGTGTTGGAGTGGCAAAAAGCACAGAGCTAAACGAGTGGCAACATGCAGATGCCTTTGCCGTTGCCGTTGCCCAAACAACAACTGTCGATGAGGACGCAGTTGATCATGATGATGATGCTGCTGATGATGTTCATGATGCCACCAACGATCGTTCGTTCGTTCGTTCATATGCGATCATATTGCCAGCAGCTTCTACTCCATGCACCGCGTCGTCCGTCGCCTTCAACGGGCCGGAACGTGTGAGCTGATATGTTGGTGGTCTGTTCCAAATCAATTGCGACTTGCCACCAAAACCAAACCAGACCAAACCAAACCAAAAACGGAAAACGATCATCAGCAATAACAACAACAACAACAACAACAGCAATAAGAGTCAACGTTCGTATAAACGCTTGAAGCAGAACGCATCGCCAATGATGCCAACGCCACATTTATATGAATGCCCAACAGCAACGTTCCGTTTCGTTCCCTTCCCTTCCGTTCCGAACCGAACCGATATGATTCAATGGCGTTCATACGTTCAATCGATCGTTCGTTCGTTCGTTCGTTCAATCGAAAGGCAAGCAAAGCTACTCTGTTGCGCCTTCGACAGACGACAGACGACAGATGACGGCCGACGGACGAGAGACCACAGACGCGTTGTTTATTTTGCATAAATGTTGCCCCAAATATTGCAGCTGTAAACACACATAATGATCATCATCATCATGATCATCATCATGTTGATAAACACTAACATGTCTTCACAACTTGAACGCCCAAGTTGCTGATAATCATCATTTGCAAACAGCAACAACAACATCATTACTATCAATATCATTATCATTATGATGAGTGCTATTGCTGTTGTTGTTGTAATTGTGTGGCAGACTCCTTTCGTTATCGTATACATGTTCTTCTCTAAATATTTGTTCAAGAATTCCACACGCCCACCAAATGCCCTTAGGCCAAAATCATGCGCCACACCTCACTTTGCCATACAACTCACTCATACACTCACACAATCACACACTCACACATGCATGTGCTATTCAAGGCAAGCTGCGCAGCTGCCTTGGTAATATGCTAAGTGGTGGCAACATCGCTCCCCCCCCCCCACACTCCCTCTTCGAACCCACACCCACAATAACTCAGCACACACACACTTTATTTTCTTTAAACAAATCAAATGTTGCTGCCTGAAGTTGTTATTGTCGTTGTTGTTGTTCTGCTGTTGTTGTTGTTGCTGGCACGTCTAGCACTCTTATTGGAATTTCTTTAGAATTTCTTTACGTTTTAGTTCGTTTTTTATTGACTTCGCGCCACACGAACTGTTTGTTGCACGTGTGTGCTTTGTGCATCTGTGTGCCTCAATTGATCGCGCACATTTGTTTCATATTTTCCAACAGCTCAACTTCGATTTCCTGCGTTTGCCACTAAAACCAATTGGTTGGCCAAAGCATCCTCAACTGCTCTAAAGCATTAAAGCATTTGCATTGCTCAGCGTTTATTTGTTTAGCCATTTCTACCGCTGCTGTTGTTGTTGTTGTTGTTGTTGCCTTGGCTTTTGTACATTGACTACAACAAAGTTTTCGCTGTTAATAATTTCGATTGGTTTTTTCTTTGCTTGTTTATTATTATTATTATTATTATTGTTGTGCGTTTATATACAGACACACACACACACATGCTTTGCTTCTTCACTTCCTTCGCTCAGCTCAGCACAACTCAACTCAACTCAACTCACGATCGATTGAATGAATGATCGATCGCTTATACTTGTAGTGAAACTTCCCGTTTTGCCGCATATTGAATTTCCGTTTGATTAATTATTGTTGTTTTTCATGCTGCAATTGATTGCCTTGGCTCCATGACTGACTGACTGACTGAGTGAGTGAGTGCTGATGCTGCTGCTGCGGCTGAGGCGATTATGATGTGCGCTGAGTAGTTCTTGAATTGAGTTGACTTGTGAAATTTGTTTAAATAATTGTTTTTGATTTGTTTGTCTTACCGGCGGCAAGTGTCGGCGCATTTGTACATGTTTACAACGCTTCAAAGCACTTCGAGTACACACATGCATGAATCATGCATGGCGTGGCGCCTCAAGCACACTTCGCCTTAGAACAATGCATATGCCAAAAGTTAAATAATACAAATATGGCGCTATTTTATTTATATTAAATAAAAATTAAAAAAAACATTTAAGAAACAAAAAAAATAAAAAAAAAAAGTAATCCAACCTGCTCCAGGTGAGGCTCGAACTCACAACCCCGGCATTGCTCACAAGTTACTGATTATAAGTACCGTGCGCTAACCAATTGCGCCACTGGAGCGCTTGTTCGACGTCTGCCAAATAACCAACAAGAACACAAACGCTGTAAAGCGACACATAAATTATTAGAGAAAGCATAGAAGGGAACATAGAAGTCGGAGTAAGGAATTGTTGATTGTAGAATAATTCTTAGTTCAATTACATGTTTATTATCCTTAAGCAGAAGAAAGGAAATCTTATCGCGCGCTTAGTATATATTTCGACTTAATTCAAATGACCTTTGAACTTAATTCTTTTCGAACTATGCAAACTACAAAATTACGACAGAGTTTCTTATCAAGTTTTGGTATTTTATGTTCGCTGATTAAGTTTAATGTAAACAAAATGTGCTAATTTAAGTGAGTTCTGTTGGCATAATACTTAATGCTTATCTGCTTATGTTGTAATCAACTAAGCCGCTCGGAAATTGTATTATAATAATACATGATTGCATAACGCAAATACAAAGTTACAATTAATAAAATTTTTGTCAACTCAAGATGAGCAATACAAATTTTAAGGCAGAATACGCTCATTGTATGCTTGCGCTAAATTTCAATGCATGTTTATTTACATAGATACATCACACACATACACACATATATCGCTGCTACGCTACTCAATGGTCAATCAAACAAACCGAAATTCCAAAATTTATATCGACGACGACGTAAGATACATTTTCGAAAACCATCAGGCCGGATGGACGGACGGCACCGTGCCGGTCGGGCCCGGGGCAAGGCGAGGCATGACAGAGCAATGCCAAAGCTTGACGTGGCCTGCCATGAAGAAGAAGAAGCAGCAGCAGCAGAAATGCGATGGCAATCTTGGACAACGCCGACTTTCTGGGGCAATGTTTGCACAGATGTTCGTTCTTTATTAATTTACGTACGTTTTCGGCAATGTGAGGTCGCAAGAAGAAGAAGAAGCAGCGGAGAAATATCAAA
Organism: Phortica magna; assembly: GCA_037044515.1. Classification (NCBI taxonomy): domain Eukaryota; kingdom Metazoa; phylum Arthropoda; class Insecta; order Diptera; family Drosophilidae; genus Phortica; species Phortica magna. The sequence continues at coordinate 76,124 of JBAMBP010002766.1, forward strand.
AATAATAACAAAATGAAAAAAAAAAAATCTATAACCAAAACAGCAAAAAAACGTTGCAATCAAACGAAAGGCTTTTGAAAATATACAAAAACAAAAAAAAAAACGCTTCATGGCATCTCATTCGACAACAATCAACACATATAGAAACGTTTTTTGTAAGTTTATTGAACAAATAATCATGTATGACGACGACGAAATATTTTGATGAAGTACGTTAAGTACTTCAACTACGAGTGGAGAAGAAGCAGCGCAGCCAATTGGTATTCATTAATATGAAACGGGGAAATTTCAATCGAAAAAGCCGTGAGCAAAGCCACTTGGCCGCCGCCGCCGCCGCCGCCACTTGGATGAGTGCATGTGTGAAGTGATCAGAGCCACACGCTGATGACTTCAATGTTTTGTAAAGGAAAGACAGAAAAACAAAAGTTAAGCAATTCAATTGAAAACAGACACAAAACGCTGCGCGCGCTTCTAACTGTAAAGCTATGCTGAAACTGGCGCTCGCTTCGATGACGCGTGAAAGATCACAGATCACAAAAACACTTTCATGAGCACGCACGCACGCAGGCACGTAAGCACGCACGCAGTTGATTGATGCCGCTGCACTTCACTTCGCTTCTCTTATGAGCAAACTCTGTCTTGCCTTTGCCCCCAACTACTGCACTGGCGTGTGTAACTCATGATGACGTTGCAACTGTCGAGCATCATGATCATCTTCGCCAAATTACTTTATTTTATTTAACATTATTTTCTTTACTTTTTTGGTCAGTCGCCATATGCGCTTATTTGCTCAAGCCTCACTGCTCACACCTCATGTGCAGGCAGTGGCCAGAGCACCGACTATTTGGCATAACGTGTTGCAGCTGCTCTTTGATCAGCGACGACGACGTTGAAGCTCATGCGACGCCGCCTACTAAACTGGAACTATTTCATTGGGTTAAGCAAATTGGCGCTTCAAAGGCGCATTTCGCTATTCATCTGCATCAACATCAACATTAACCTCAAGCGAGGGCGGGCGAGGCAAGGTGCAGCAGCGGCGGCGGTGGCATTTATGGCCTGTTGCGCGTCTATGTAAACACACATTTGGCCGCCAGATTGACCCAATGCGCTATTTTAGCAGCAAAATATACAAAAACAGCGCTGCCCAACTTTATGGCTTGTCAAAGTCAATATTCGCTAGCAGTTAGACAAGGACAGACAGCGCAGAATCTGGCGACTTTAATGAGCCAACGTCATGTGCTTGATTACAAGCGATTTTAGGCTTAAAGTAAAGTAAAAAAAGGCGCACGTACCAAAAACAAGAGACCCTCAGACGGACAGACAGACAGACAGACAGAGGGACAGACAGACACCTACAACAAGTCAATAGTCGTAGTGTTGTCGACACGAGGCCAGTCTTCGCTAGCAATCATGACATGTGTTGTTCAAGCCAACAACAGCCGAATTGGCAACACTTCAACAGTCAACAGCAGGCCAGGCAACTCTGCACAGCACTCCACTTTGCCACACCAACGCCATCTGTCATAATCGACAACAGTAGCACAACTTGATACTCAAGTGACTGACTGGCTGGCTGACTGACTTGGCAGAGTGGCTGACTAGGGGCATGCAGCGTGAGCGGCTGAGGCGAATGATGCTCGAGCTTGTAACCTAATAATTCCCCATGGTCGGTCGAGCGTCAGAGTTGCTGCGCGCGGGGGGACTAAATATGAGGCGCGCACACACATTTGCAATATTGCCAACTCAATTAGCGCACGTCTTGGCCATCAAGCGATTCGCACAGCTGGCTTTGTTGCGATTCTATTTTGAGTTTTTATTTTTTATTTTTATTATGTTTGTCGTAAGAGGGTTAAAAGTGTTGCGAGCACACGTTTTAACCCATATCACGTTTTTATAACTCTATTAAAAACGTTATGCATAAAATATATGACACCAACCCTGATGGGCTTACCCAAATGCCAAATCGCCATGGCTTACCACCCTCCAACAAAGCACAACAACAACACAACAAGAAGGCAAGCAAGTGAACAGCATTGCTACCTTTTGACATTTCTTATCACTGTTGCCAACAACAACAACGAAATAATGAAGGCAACAAAAATCCGCCAGATGAATTATGAACAGACGCAAAACGAAGATTTCCCAATGGAATTTTCAAAACCAGAAACATGTTCACAACAATTTAGCAGCAAATGAAACTTATTTTCCTACAAATATTATTTCATAACGCGCAGGGATGAATTTCAATCAGTCCATGTGCGCCAGAGCGTGTGCGAGCGAGAAGGACATACATACACCCAATAGAGTTGTCAGCTGTCAGTAGCCAGAGATGATAGACCATGTGTGCTTGTGTGTGTCAGGTAGAATTGAACTCATGTCTTGTTGACAATATTGCCTTCAATCAAAGCCCGATTTATAGCCCCCCTCCCCGTACTACCTGAACGATCGTTATTGAAAACCTTAGCTTAATGATTTTGTTTTGACAGAATTTTCCACCAACAAACAAAAAAATTAAACGTACTTAAATCATATAAAATAACAACAACAACAACAACAACAACAACAGCAACAACATTGTAAACAAAACTTTTGTGTTCGTCAGTAATATTTTGCCCGACAGATGGTCCACAACTGACAGACCGTCTGACAGCCAAAGCAGATAGTCAAACTGTCAGACAGACAGACAGACAGTCAGATAGACTTGACTCATGTTCAACAACAACAACAACAACATCTGTTGTTCGACCTCGTGTAGACTGCTCGCTCGCCTCTCTGCACCGCTCCACTCCACTCCATATATCGTTCATACGCCCCATGCCATACATCATACATCACTTTAGTACACTTGTACTAAGCGATCGTTCTGAGCTGAGCTGAACTGTGCTGAGCTTGATTTGAGTTACGTTGCATTGCGTTGAGTGTTTTAGAGGCGCAGCACCTGCCACAGCCCACGCCTCTTTGCAAAAACGTGCGCCCTCACGATTCGAGTGAAAGATGCACACATGCAATTTTCTCTCTAGATCAACATCATCATCGACATCATCATCGACATCATCATCATCATCGCCATTATTATCATCAGTGTCGATGTGGTCGTCATCTTCTTCTTAAACATGATCGTCATCATGATGTTCATGATGATGAATTGCACATGTTCGTTGGCGCTCATACGCTAGTTCCTGTCTTATTGTTGTTGCCGCTGTTGTTGTTGTATTTCTCATCATAAATTAAGCGCATGCAATCATGTGATTCTCAAGTTTTTGTAGTTGTTGTTGTTGCTTATTTTTTGTTTATGATGTTGTTGTTGATTTACCGTCGGCGTTCATTTCGAAATCGCGCATCTCACGTTCATTGAAGGCTGTTTTACACTCAGCTGCCTTCAAAGTCTATGCACTTTTGTTGTTGTTGTTGTTGTTGTTTTTAGCTCTTCCGGAAGTTGCAGTTGTAGCTTGCTGGCTGGCATACTAAACTGACATGCTCTTCATGTCATTTTCGTTTAGTTTTTTTCGTTTTCGTCTTCTTCTTTTCGACGAATATTCAAATTGAAATGAATTTCATGTACTTAATTGTCAGGCAATCAAATGCCTAAGAAATGTGTGGGTTGCCCGACACATGTATGAGGGTCGTTCCATGAGTTACCGTGTTCCAAATTAAGTCATAATATTATTTTATTTTTCAAGGTTTTTAACTCTTCTTTGGTCCAACATTATTGCCGGTTTTTTTTTGAGGCATCGAAAAAGTGAGATTTCGCAAACTATCTAAAAATAAAAAGCTTAAATCTCGGCAATAATCTCTTCATTAGAGTTATATTTGTTTCCTGCGAAGTTGGGGCACAAGTTGGGCCACTGAAAAAGTGACTGGTTCCCGATTAAGTGTGACGGATTATCCATCATTTGGTTGAGACTTTTCCCACACCTAACGTATCATTTAAAATTGAGATTGCCTCTCCATATGAGACTCCTACGGCCTCAATTACTTTATACACTTTCGATCGGCGTTCTGCGAGAATCATGTCATGCAACTTTTTGACGATCTTCCCGGTAAGCTCATCTTACATGTGTTCTGTACTTTCTTTATCGAAAATACGCTTAAATTAATAAACCACGGTTGTCATAAATGGCGAAGGATCACTTTTATTTCCACGCCTATTTTTCCAGCCAGAAATAAGTCATGAATTCCGAAGTTTTATAGTGATTTTGCCATTCTAACGTGAAAAACAATTGGCTGCACAAAAAACTGACTGACGAACTCAACTAAAGATCTTTTAACAGTCTGCAGTGATCTCAAATTTGCTCTACAACGCCATCGGTTATCAAATAGAACACTTTTTAAGCGACCCTCGTCGAGCAATTGGGATTTGTCTCGCAAGGAACTCACATTTTACGATCGTCTCGTGTGCTTAGTCGGCTTCTGAGTTGATTATACGTTTCAAAGTGTTTTCTTTTTTAGGAGCATCTAGAAGAGACATTAAATAAGAGTTTCAAGTGAATTTCAAACGCCTTCGACTTGTAGAACAGCCAAGCGAACGTTTGATGTGTCATTTGTGTGCTTCAAAGGAATTTCTTAATTTAATACTTTAATTAATTAACATTTTCTTTATTTTAATACTTTAATTAATGAATATTTTTGGCAAATCTAAGAAAAATATTACGCAAACATGTTTTACAGAAAAATGTTGACCAAAATGCATTCGAGCCAAGCCACACAAATAGAAGGCGAGCGAACCCAACCCAAAAACGTCTGACGTCTGACGTCGACGTCTGCGTTGGCGTCTGCGTCGACCGCGCAAATCAGTTCATTTGCTAGCGTAAACTTTGCACTTTGCGCTCATAAAACGTTCAAAAACTATGCGTGTGTGTGTGTGTGTGTGTGTGACAAAAGTAAACATTGAAATATTTGCAAATTACAACAAAAAATGCATGCATGCTTGACAACAACAACAACAACAAATGCGACATTTAACGCTGCGAAAGAAAAAATCTCTTATAATTTTTAACTTTATTGCTTTTTTTTTCTTCATTTTGTTAACGAATCTGTCAACTTTTTCTGACTTACCTCAAAGATTTACGACTTTTTCATGCGTTTTGACGTTGCGTTGTTGTTGTTGTTGGCATTGCAATTTTCGCGCAGTTAACAAATTGCTTAAATAATATTGGCAAAAGCTCATGAGCTGCAAAACTGCAACAAAATAAACACAAAAAAACAACAACAAAAAATAAAATAATAAAAAAAAATTCCCGTAAAGATTTATGGTATTATTTTTTTGCAACAAAATATTATTAAAAAAAAAATAGAAAAAAAAATAGATAATGCCGGACATCGAAAGTATATAGAAACAATAAATGAGCCGCCTTCATGCTCAAATAGAAGCCAATTGGCGGCAGCGGCGGCGGCCTCAACACGCGCGCTTTCAAACTGTTGTTGAGTCATTACATCGCACAAACTTAGACAGACGGACGGACAGACAGACATACAACCAGACACACTCACACACACATATGTCTGTACGTACGTGTATATTTATTCGATTATTCAGTGCTACCAATTTAAATTAGCGGCCACCTGTGCTTTGTGCTTATATATATTTATATATATATATATGTGTGTGTGTGTGTTTATAAAAATAATAGACTCTCAAGCTTGAGCTACGCTTGTCTGCGCTAATAAACGCGCACATGTGCAATGCACACAGCTGCCCCACACACTCATATACAGGCAAACACCCTCCGCCCGCGCGCATGTTTATTATCTTGGTTTACTCGTCATCTAGCCGCGCTTAGCGCCACTGAAATGCACCTGCGCCAATCACAAATCGCATTGATCGTTTTGATAGTCGTTGTTGTTGTTGGTTTTGTTTTTGTTTTTACTTAGCTAACCCAACGTCCGTGCGCCCACGACGCTTCATTGCGCTCTTTACTCTCTTCGCTTTTGCAATCACTCACTCACGGCTGCCTTCATTGAGGCTCTCTTTTGTGCGCTCTCACACACACATACACGCACACACATAGACACTTGAAACGTGTAGTCGGCGTGTTGTAATTAGCAAAATACTCAATTTTTGCCATGTAGCTGAACAACAGCAACAACAACAACAACACCGAACACAACAGCAGCGCCATCTGCGCGCTTTTGTCTAATTAAAGTTCCGTTTGACGATTTTTTTTAACCTTTTCAATTGTTGTTTTTTTGTTTTTACAAATTTTTGTTATTATTGTTTGCAATTATTAGTTTTTTTTTCAATTTTTTATTATTTTTGCGCAATTCTTGACGTGTCCGCGCCGCGTGTCAGGTTCGTTTTTGTATGCGCGGTATTTCGATTAAGTAATATAAAACGAAAAAATAAAAACACGGCCTTTAAACAAGCAAACCTACCATGTTACTCCAACACACACACACGCACACTTTACCCCTCTGGCACTTGTTACGGTTTAATGCGTTTTAATCACCGCGAAATTAGTCAACATCAATTGAATGCGCCACTGGCTTAACACTTGTCACACACACACACACACACAGAAACAGACATTCACTCACTCATTCACTCACTCACTTACTCGATCGATTGATCGTTCCAACGCTCGCTTGCGATTTCTACTCTGACCATGCCATTTATGTTGTACGCCAAACGCCCTCAACACAGAACACACAACAACAACAACGACAACAGCAACAACAAGTAATGTTTCTTAGCAAAATTAATGTGTAATTTTGTTTGGATTTTATCTTTATGCAGTCGTAACTAATTATTTCCATGTTTAGTGCTCGTTTCATTGAATGTATCTTTTTGCAATTACACACAAACAAAAGCGTCCGATTGCTTTACCGTCGACCGTTTTAACCGTTTTAACAGTCTTTAAATTGTTGCTTTATAATGTCTTCTGTTCACTTCTGCTTACTTACTCACTCAATCATTTGAGCCTCCGTCCGTCTCTCCCTCCATTTGTTGGCTGCACTTGAGTGTTTGCTTTTGAAATGAAATTAATTAAGTAATTTTGTATTTAAGCGCCTTAAAGTGTTTCAAGATTATTTTTTGTTCTTATTTTGTTAATGACATTTTTTAATAATAATTTGCATTGAATTAATGTTTTGATGATACCCAAACTTTTATTAATTCAAATTTAATACAGTGAAACCTCCGAGAAGTTGATTCCCGGAAAAAGTTAAGCATGAATTAACTATTGCGTTGAATCAATACGTGAGTCAATTTAGGGGAGAGGATTCGATCATGCATTTTTTTCCGATTCGAACGAGTCTTACGCAATAAGTGGTGCCTTAAAGGGGTATTCTGATCTAGAAGCATAAATTTTAGTAATTTTCCCGCGTACGATAATAATAAATATATAAAAAAATTTCAGTTTCCATTTTTTTTACAAAATATTTATTAATATATAAAGAGTCCAAGATAAATCATAGAGTTATGTTGTTGTTTAGTGAAGGCCAAGTAAACGTGAAGTAAAAGTGAAGTTATGAGTGACAGAATTTCAATCTAAAAAAGGAAAAAAGTAGGCCGGACCATGGAAAAAAAAACTTTCAAATTCTTTTACAAAATGCCGACGATTTACAAATGAAAAACGGTTTTTTAACTTTTTTTTAATTTTACGATTTTTTTAAAGAAGTAAAACTAATAATATTTCAAAATCCATTGACCCGGCCATAGGGAGAGATATAAAGAAGGTTGATATAAATCGGATGATTAGAACTGGTCGAAAAAACCAGTTTCGAGAAAATTGACCCTTAAAACATTTAGTTTAACTTTTATAAGCTTTTACTGTAATATTCAATTACTTACTCAAATATTTTATAAACTTTACGCTTCTTTATCATATCAGCATCAACAAAATAATGTTTTTTTCAACACTTCTTACAAAATTATTTGCTTTTTATTAAAAATTCGGCGTATTAAAACAAATAAATTTTCCTTTTTGTATAATTTTTTGTATCTTTTTAAAGTATCTGCTTTACAGACGACATTTACATAAATTTTATTAATTTTCAGTTACATTATTTCTGTCTAATCTTAATAATTATTTATGCAATTTCCTGTACATGAATCAATGAATAAATGCGAGAAAGAATTGAGTTTTTCATTTTGCTGACAATGCTCATAAAATACATAAACAAAAGACAATGAAAGCCATGTAATTTAAGTTAAATAAGATTATATAAATCAGTTAAAAACATATTTCATTGATAACTTCAATCGCACGTAACAAATCGTGTGCCGTATCTCAAATAAGCAATTAAAACACGGCACACATGCCATCATCATCATCATCGTCATCGTCATAATCATGATCATCGTTATCATCATAAAACAAGTAAACAACAAGTACAATTACGACCGGACATGAAAAATGCGCTGACAGCTCAATTCCTCATTCCCCCTCCCCATACACGACGACAACAATTAAAAAGCCAAATAAATCTACTTTATCGAAAATTAATTATTAAAAAGTTGAAAACCTTTGCAATTACATGAAAGCACAAATTAAATAACAACAACACTTGAAAAAAAAAATGTCCCGCCTTATAAGTGAGCGTGCGTGCGTGAGTGAGTGGGCGCCTGCATGTGCCTAAGAATCAAGTACAGTGCTGTGTGCCGATCATAAATTCATCACGCTAATTACACTTAAAATAAGAATGAACAAATGAACGAACTAATGAACGTATGAACGAACGAACGAACGTAAGCGTAACAAAGTTGCTTACTGATAAGACAAGCGAGTAAGCAAACAAACAAACAAGAGATTCCAATTGCGCGGCTCGGTGCAACCACCTGTTGGAACAACACGTTACACGCAATACGACAGCGAACCAACAACAACAACGACAACAACGAGACCAACGACGACGACGACGACAACAACACGTCAGTGGGCATAGTTTGGTCATGTTCCATGTGGTCATGGTGTTCTCATTCTCATCATTTCTACGCAATTGTCGATAAGACTTAAGTGTTTGTGCGAAAGCGGGGCGTGCAAGAGTGAGCGAGGATACGTAAAGTTCGACGCCATCTGGCGCATGTGTCTGTGCCCGCAGTATACACATGTGTTATCAACACTCAAGAGTCATTCACCAACGTACGTACGCATACACAGCACAGGTGCGATAAGTCGAACGTTGACAAAACACCTGAAGTCAATCGATCGTAGGTACAAGTACAAAGGCGGTTGGTTGGTTGGCCTTCCTTCCTTCCTTTCTTTTATCATTCAAGTCTCTTGATTCTTAGTGCAAATGCACGGAAAATGCACTCAAATTATAAACGTTTGGCAGACGCGTGTTGAACGATGAATCAAAGCACCGAACAAATAGTAAGAAAGCAACAACAACAAATTTGGCCTACAAAAAAAAACTGTCGCTATTTTTGGTAAGACTCGAGGCGAGTCGAGGCGAGTCGAGGCAACTCAACTCAAGTCAGTCAATTGTTGGAATGCTCTCATCGTAAAACTTCGATAAAAGTATTTACACTTGTTGTGATTGTTGTTGTTGCTGTTGTTGGCGACGTCTCACAAAATTACTTTGCACTTAAAAGTGTTGATGATGCCTCATGGTCTTCGGTGGGGGTGTGCATGAAGATGGTCTGTTGTGCACACGGCTTGTTTGTATCTTTTTATGGGTTGTTGTTGTTTTTGCTGTTCTTTTTTTTAGGTCGTAATCGTCACAGCAAGCAACAACAACAACAACAATATATGAAACACTTTAAACAACAAGAAATAACTTTTTAGGTGCAAACGTTTTATGAACAATTCATGTGGCGCTCATTTCCTTTCCAAGTGTTGTTGTTGCTTTTGTTGTCATTTAGAAAACGCGCTATGAGTGATCACAGGTGTTGGTGACTTTTTGTTTTTTTTTTTTATTTTTGAATTTACAACGTTTTGTTTTAAGTGATTTTTTGTTTGTATACTTTAAGACTCAATTAATATTTCTAATCTTTGACGTTGATTTCAGCAATAAAACTCATAAGCAATTTGACGTCTTTTTCCTCTTCGTCTTCTTCTTCTTAATGTTCTTCGGGGACCACAAAGACGTCAGGTGTTTTGCACTAATCACAACTATTTTGATAGCATTTAAATTAATAAATGTTATGCACATTAACATTCATGGTTGGCTATTTGGGTGCCTGCCTTCACTTTCAAATGACTTACGAATTATGTTTTTGATTTAAGATTTGCTTAATTATACTCAACACATACAGTGTGTCGCATATATTATATATGTTCAGTTTGTTTGAGTGCAAAAGACGGTAACGCATCGAAGGAGGGCAGTAAGACCTCACAAAGTGTATGTATTCTTGAACAGTCTGGCGAGAAGAATCGATAGAGTCATGTCTGTTTGTCTGTCAGTCTAAGAGTGCTCGAAAACTATAGGATCCAAAGAGATCCTGAGATTTGGAGAGTCGTAAAGTTCGGCAGCGATCAAGTTTCAGATCAGTAGATCAGCCCACCTCTTCCAACCTGTTACTGAAACTCCGTAAGTAGCTTCAGTAAAGATACCTCCTTAAAACTTTACACCACCGCACGTTTTCCCACACAAAGATCAACGAACTTAAATTTTTTATACATTTACAATTTTTTGCCGATTTTCTTTGTATTTTGAATAATATGTAAATGATATTTTAATTAATTATTTTAAATAAATATATAAATATTTTTTTTTTTAAATTAGGAACGTAGCGCCACCTACCGCGTGTTTGCAACGTATAATATTGTTGAATATATTACTTTTTTTTCTACGTTTTCCGGTATGAAGTAATAAAATCATTTGTTGTTATCGATTTCCGCGCACTTTCAGCAAAAGTTGTGAAAATTTAAACTAAAAGTGAAATGTCTTCTCACTTTTTGAGCTGAGATACTTAATTAAAAAGAGAGAGAGAGGGAGAGAAAACCACAGCGAAATAAAAGTCAAATTAGTTCAACATTTTAAAAGAAGATTTCAAATTGTTGCACAGTTATTAGAATTGAATTTGATTAGTCTCTCTTTAGCCTACGTCAACTTCAGACACAACACAGAAACTCAACATGCAACGGCGCGCAAGCAAAAGTCACAGCAGCAGTTGTCGGCACAGTGCGGGGCGGGGGGTACGGCAACGATAAAAGTTGTTGAAAAGCAGACTGAAATATAACTAAAAACAAAAAGAAATAATCTTCATTTGGCCATTTAACGTTCAACTGCAGTCGACAACATTAATTAACTTGCAATTTAGCATGCAGACAATCGTTCATCGCGTTGTTGTTGTTGTTGTTGCTGTTGTTGTTGCTGTCTTGGCCATTAGGAGCTGAAATGAACAGCAACAGCAACAGCAACAGCATCCAATTGGAATGTATTAATTTCACCAACTGCACGATATACAACACCATGAAACTAGAGCGCATGTGCAGCGCAGCAATCGTGCTGAGCTGAGCTGAGCTGAGGTGCGACACAGGGCAAGCAGTCGGCCGAGGAAGCGAGCGAGCGAAACTCGTCCGTTGCCAAGTCGACAAGTTGCAAATAAAAAGCAGTGAGGCGAAGCACGTTTAGTAGCCTTGTTCGATGCTTGCCGCCGCTGCCGCTCTAACGCTGCGTTGCAGTTGCAGTTTAAGTTGCCTTTAAACAGAGCCAAAGTGAAGTGACTACAAGCAAAGACAATCTCTAATGCAGTCAGTCAGTCGGCAGTTGGCAAAGCAAGTCGCAACGAGTCGACTTCACTTGAGCTTGAGCTGAGCCAAGCTGAGCTGAGCTGATTTGGGCGAGTAAGCGTATGAGTGAGTGAGTGGTGTGTGTGTGTGGTGTGTGTGGTTGCACACCTGTTGCCACACGAGCTGGGGCGATTTTGCGCGCTAGCAACAGCAAAGCGGTTAGTCAGACGCTGGGAAATACCAGTCACCACTTGGCTGGCCATGTTAGTTTTGCTTTTGCATTAACCGCAACTGAAGTAATCGTAAAAGCTGTCTTGGCATTGCCAACGCTCAAGCTGTTGCACATGCTGTTGTTGCTGCTGCTGCGGCTGCTGTTACAGTTAGCGTGTCTGGCTCTTGTTGTTGCTGCCGCTGCCGATGCCACTGGCGTTGCAAAGGCGTGCGACGCGTTTCACAACCTGTCAATGCGGCGTATTGCAAATCTAACTGCATTTGTCTTTGCGACATTCTTCCAATGTGATGATTCATGCACAGATTGTGTCAATGACTCCCACAGAACACACATGCTCGTTTGCTCAGCTTGTTGTAACATGCATAGACATGTTTCTACTATGCAAACGCACCTGCATTTTGCTGCTGTTGTCTGTCCGTCTGTCTGTCTGTCGGTTGGCTTGTTTCTTTCTTGCCGACTTTGCGTGCGCTTTGCTGTCACAACAATTGACACTTTGCTTCTTTAAATACGCGGCGCTGCTGACATTTGCCAAAGTCTTTCGCTTCTATTTGGCACGCATACCAGAACGTCTACAACAACAACAACAACAACAGCACTGCTGGCATCGGCAGAACAAAGTGTAAATTTAAATGTCTACAAAATCGAGTCTATTAAGCAAAGTTAGTCAAAATATCAACGGCAGCTGTTCTCTAATACAAGACATTAATACAATTCACATTGCCGCGTCTCTAAGATACAAAGATACAATTCAATATGCTTGAAGAGTTATTCAATTATGTCAAAGTTTTTCAACGGAAAAAATGTGCAAATGTTTGCGAATAAGACATCAATGATGGTTTGTGCAAAAATGTATTTGAATAGAGATCTGATAAGTTTAAAGGAATTCCAATGTTTGCTAATGTTTCTTCTTATAGTAGAAATAATACATGTTAGACTGCCGTATGTGACATATGACAGTATGAAACATAAGAGTATATGATAGTGTTTTTATAATTTATACAGTTTATACGCCGGGTATTGTAGGAGTGTCAGTTTGTTTGAGACCCAATGTATGTAACGTTTATTCGTTCTTCCTCAGCAATGACTAGACTTGTGAAATTCGGCAGCAGTTAAAGTTTGATTGCTTTGTGATACGCCCACTCTTTTAAAAGGCTATAGCTCGAATACTAGTAGCTATAGAAACATGAATATTGCTTGGTAAACTCAATAGGCTTTTTGAAACGCTGGAATTTCAGCTCTCAAGCTTACTTTTCCTCATTAATAGATCATTAGTATGCACATATGTATATGACACAAAACCCAAAATTTTCGTGTCTTTAGGCATAACCTTTTTTGCTCTATATTATTTTTATACTGTTCATTTTGTTGCCAATGAAAAAATTGTCATAAGTTATACAAAAATGCTTTAAAAAAGAGTTGAGATTCCTTGGTATCTCTCAACAGATTAACAAACAGTTTCACATAACCGATTTCAAGAACTTTTGAAAACGCATAATTTCCTGTGTGAAGTTCAGTCGTATTACGTGGCAAATAATCAGCTGATTTTCAGCGAATGTTTTTGATAACAATTTCCGCATAATTTAAATAAACAAATAACATATGAAAATGTAAGCGAAATTACTATAAAAAAAAGTACTTGATTATTATTCTGCGCTGATTTCACATTAAGTCAGCCGTTTTGCACGATAAGCTTCGAACGAAACTACACTCAGTTCAGGCCCACAGTGCGTATGATTAATGTTGAGCATCTGGCAAAGTTTAAGTGATTATTAAACTACCGTTTCCGCTTAAGAAACTGAAATGAGCGTAAACACGCTTATCGTTTCCTGAGCAAAAGGCATTAACCGCAACCGCAATGAAAACAAAATATAAATATAATAATAATAATATTAATAACTATATAGGAAATCAAATGACCAACTTGGATTTTGCACAATTTATGCATGTGAGCGAAAGTTCTTAATCACAAATGTGGCGCAATGATTGCAACAACAACAACAACAGCAACCACAAACACATGATCCATGATAAGAAACCAAACAGAAATAAGTAAATTAACAAAAACAACCAAACAGTAATAAGAATAATAATAATAACTCTTTCAAGTGCAAACATTTGCGTTTGTTTTTATTTTAATTTCTTTTTTATTTGTGTTTTTTGTTTGCTTGGAATGCGAACAAGCTTTTTCGCTTATCAGCATTGCGTAGCAGCAACCAAAGGCGTCTTCTGTTGTTGGTATTGTTGTTGTTCGCTGCTTCTTCTTGTACTCTTTTCAAAAGGCGGTGCAAGCGCACGAATGCATGAGCGAACGAACAGGTGCGCGACAAATACGCGCGGAGGCGTTGGGTGGCAGACTGTGTGACACCTGCTCGAGGACGTGCGATAAGCGCACAAAAACAACAACAACAACAACAACAACAGCAACAAAAAGCCCGCATACAAAAAAAAACAGTAACACAAAAAGAAAGAAAGAGAAAACAAGAACAACAACAAAAGTGTTTATGAACTAAAAATGTACCAAAGCACAAACGAAATGAACGTAAAAATGAAAAAAAAAAAAAACAAAAAAACAGTTGAGGGCAAAAACGACGTTGACGTCGACGCTGACGTCGTTTTATTAGACTTTGGCGTATATTTCATTTGCTCAGGTGTTATGCACCTGATTTTGTAAGCGATAACAACAACGAACAAACGTACGAACGATCGAACGGCGAACGAACGAACGAACGAAGGAACGAACGAAGGAACGAACGAATGTGGAGGAGCGTCACAACAACAACAGCAGCAACAACAACAAGCATGCAATGTACTTGACTAACTTAGTCGCCTATGGGTCGCTTGCTTGCGTGCTTACATGCGTTCGTGCGTGCGTTTCTGCATTAGTATGTGTGTGTTTGTGTGTGTGACAATGTGCGTTATTCAATGAAAGCGCTTATCACAAAAGCAAAGGCGTTGCGCGTTTCAAGCATTTCCATGAGTGCTCTTAATTAATAATAAAATAAAGTAAAATATTCGATATCATTAGCAGCTTCTTCTCCGACAACACTTTTGGTTAAACACTTTGATTTGCTTACAGCAACAACAATAAGAAGAAGAAGAACACATGAGTGAATCATTTGTTCAATAGAAAACAGTTGTGCGCATAAATTAAGACGATTGTTAATTTTGACGTTGCGTTGAATTCATTTATTTTAAATAAATACAAATAAATAAATTAAAATTCTTTTACGAAATGCTTCTGCTAACGGAACAGCTGCGCACATTTGCTGACCAACAGTTCATGCGTTTAAGTATCTAAGTATCTGCGTAGCTGACTATCTGCGCTGACAAAAATGCCATTTCACATGAGTGTATCAAAAGTGTTGTTTGCCACCTGCCTCATCATTCTTAGACGCGCTTTTCTTTTTTTTCATTTTTTTCATTTTTTCGTTTTGAAATGTTTAAATGTTGTTTGAAGAAAGCTTATATACAACAACTGCTTCCGTTGGCGGGCAGCATTGACAACAACAACAGCAACAACAACAACAATTCAGTTGAAAATCTTCCTCATCGAATGGCGCGCATCAATCTTAGCGCTTTGCAATTGCTAAGCGATTTTTCGGCCTCAACTTTTCCTATTTTTCTTCATATTTTTCTCAATGATTTCAACGAAAATTTCATATTTTTTTTCTTTTCGTGGTTTTTGGCGTTCATTGACACATAATTTTTAACAGAAAACAGGTGCGCCATGCTTCCTCTTCTTCGGCTTCATCATATTTCTTTCTAATTGACTTTGCCCTGCCGAGGGGGGGGGCTCTCCGAGAGAGATGAAAGACATCAGTCGAACGTTCATCGTCAGTCAGTCGATCTGTCCGTCCGTCCGTCCGTCGTCTCTTCGCTTGTGCAAGTTGTTATTTATTGCGCGTATTTGGTCGGAAAATCACTTCAATAGTTTATGAAAATGTGAAAATATGAAGCGAAAAGGCCTTCAATCGCTGACAGTTCCTTTCTGTTATTTGCCCAACAGTTCCACAATTTGTTAGAGAATAAACAAAATACTCAAAATCAATTAAGATTTGAGCGTTTTATGAGATGACATAAGATAAGATGAGATGAGTTGTGTTGAATTGTTCGACTTGATGAGATTTTGTAACAATTGAGTTGACTGATATATTGCTATTATATGCTTTGAATATTTGACCTAATTTTACAAGACTCTATTTTGTTGTTGTTGTTCAACAAAGTGTCACCAATGATGAAGAATTGTTAATGTTAAAAATAAATATTTATATTATGCTCTTATGTTTCAAGGCGCTTTAGAGCACATACAACATTCTAGCATACGATTTATTTTTTTTTATTCATTATATGCTCTTATGTTCCAAAGAAACATACAGCACATACGGCACTTAAGCACTGGAACTTTTTATTAATATTTTTTTATTGAAATCAAATATATTGAGTGTTGCGGGAAGTCTTAAAATTTGGATTTAAATATTTATTAAAATTAATAAAACAAAATATATAAAGATCCATACAAAAACGCCATCTAACGGCTTAAGCTGAAGCTAAGAAACACATAAGTGATTCCATCAGCACAAAAAGTAATAAAATTATAAATCAATTAGTCATATAAATCGGTCATAAAGATAATAGGGCATAATCACAAATTACGTGCAATAATTTAGGAGGGAGAAGTCTTGCCGAATCTCATATAAACACATTAAGTGGTGAGCGGTGATTTATGCAAATCTCAAATCGATTTTCTAGTTAATTTTTCAACTAATTACATATTTCAAATTATTTAAAATCGCACGACTTATAAAAAGGTTATTACTCATAATCTCAACAAGTGGGGAGGAGCTTAAATTGAAAAAAAAAAAAATTAAAAAAACACACGTAATTTATGGAAGTCCCCCAAGGCAAAAATTAGACATAAAAACAAAAATTTTATAGAAAAAAAAAATATGACAAACAAAAAATTAGTAATTTCTTTTAAAATTTCTTAAAAAAAAAGAAAACCACCAAAAATAAAAATTACTTTTCACTTTGCAATGAAATGTTGAAATATGTTTTTTCTTTAATAAAATATGAATGCATATTTTAGCATAAATAAAACGAACAACAACACTTGCACCCACTTATGTATGTTGTTAATGTGCAATGCGCGACAACAACAACAACAACAACAACCAGCCAGCTGCCGCTTGAATAATTATGAAGCCAAAATGTGTGACAAATACAAGTGTGAGGCAAATGCAATGTGTGGCAAGTGCGTTGCATTGCGTTGCGTTGCTTTAGTGACGATGTCAGAAGGCAAATAGCAACTAGCAACAACAACAACAGCAACAGCAACAACAACAACAAACCGACACTTGCCAAACTAAAACTAAACTAAATATTTTTCAGGCCACTTTAATTTGAAGCATTAATTGCGTTGGTTTGTTAGTTTGACAAGTGCGGCGTGCATATCATGGCACCCAAGAGGGGTGGCGGGCTGCTTGAGGAGTTGTTGGTTGGCGAACTTATGTATTACGCGCTTGAATGCGTCGACTAAATCACGTTGGCAACAACAACAACCGACCAATGAGCCAACCGACGAGTGCGTTGCATTGCATTGCATTTGTTGTTGTTGTTGGTTTTGTTGTTGCTGTCAATAAATTTCTAACATTATGCCAAATGCAGCTGGCAAAGCGACGACGACGACGACGACGACGACGATGACGACGACAGAGGCGTCAACAGCGACAACATCGACGACGACGACGAGGACCAAGAGCAAAAAAAGAGCAAACATGAAAAACAATTTACGTACGCAACAAATCAACAGTTGCAATGAGTATGAACAACAACCACAAAAGCAACAACAACAACAAATGCTAAAAGCAACCAATGACGTTGGCGACATATGTATAATTTATCAAAAGAGAAACCAACAAATAAAATAATGAAGCCAAAACCAAAACCAAAACGCAACAAATTCAAATTGCAATCAATAATCAACGCAAACGCGACAGCAATCAAACAACAACAACAGCAACAACAACACAAACCAAATGCATTTAAACAGGTGCAAATGGCAACAACAACAACAGCAACAACGACAATGACAAACGGTGGCAACATAAAAACAGATCCGATCAGAAATCATTGCATTGAAAGCAACAAAAAAAAAATGACAACGAAAACAGTTTAAAAGCAAATTATATCGCATGCGATATTTTAATGTTTTAACCTAAAATAGCCGAAAGCGGTGGGTGGTGTTGTTGCACCAAACACATGCAGCTGTGTGCAACATGTTGCCTTGTCTTGTCTTGGGTTGTCTTGTCTTAAATTGCACTTTTCGGCCAAAATGAAATGCTGAAGCTGAAAGACGCGACCAAGAAACTGTTACACTCGACGCCTCTTCGATGGGCGTTGTTGCCGCTGTGTTGTTGTTGTTGTTGGCATTTCTGTCCCGCGGCGCTTTGCACTTACATATCTTTTTTGTGGCTTCTTCTGCCTTTTGCCGCCGCTAATGGTCGCTTTTCAACGTTGCAACGAATACGAATTGAGGCTTTTCGAGCAAATGATATGATATGCAATGAAATGAAAGCGGCAGGTGTTGCCAACCATATCATGGGCAAGCCAACAACAACAACAGCAACAGCAACAACAACGATGAGAATTTGCGCCCCCAGGCATACGTGCGGCAATGGGCGACAACAACAACAACAACATCAACAACAGCGACAGCAGCAATTTGGCAGCTGAGGTGACAAATTCAAGCGTTGCTCTTTCACTTTTTGTTGTTGCCGTTGCCGTTGTTGTTGTTGTTTGTATTTTTCTCATTAAATTTGCCGTCCACCAATTTAAATGTGTCTCATTTCTATTGGCATATTTATTGCTTTGATTTGTCATCATTTCCGCTCATCGCATTTGACATTTCGTTTCGAAATACTTTAATTTTTTTTTTCTATTTTATTTTCTATAATTTATTTATTTTTTTCAGTGCAACTTTTATTCATTGTTTAATTCATTGCTCAACCAACAAAAAAAAGGCTTACAACAGCAATCAAATGCTTGTTGTCATTGTTGTTGTTGCTGTTGTTGCTGTTGTTGTTGCTACTAATTTTCTAATAAGCACAAACAACAATAGTAACGAGCCGAGTGATAAACCAATGTCAAATGTTCAAACAAACGTTAATAATAATATCAACGCAAACATTAACTGTGCCAAAGAATGAAGCGAGGGGTGTGTTTGCATGAGGTTAGGGCGTCAGCTGGACAGACAGACAGACAAACAAACAGACAGACACATACTCAAGCACTCAATGTATTGTACACTCAAGCTGTCAAAATTTTATGGTCTTTTGTTGTTTTTGGGGTGACTTTGCAACGCATCCTGATCAGCTCATTCAATCCCTTGTTCTGTCGGTCGTTCGGTCGGTCGTTCATTTATTCCCTCAGTCATTTGTACGCTGGCAAAGTCAATGTGACGACAACACACAACACAACACAAAACAAGAGCGACAAAGTCAAGAGGTTTTGAATAAATTTATCATTATTTCTCATACAAGTACAGTGGCAACTCAAGCACATGAACAAAAACAGAAAAAGAAAATATATAAGATTGCAAGTGTATACATTATCTAACATATTACATCACTCAACAAAACATGATCTGTGTATATATCGAAGAGTTTTCGTAGAAAGTTTTGAAGGAATTTTGCCTAACCATATTTGTTCTCATAAAATTCTTGAATCTAAAATAAAATTTTACGTTTATTTCAGATATACTTGATCAATTAATCCATTGATTGCCTTATAAGCTACATGAGTATATCCCATGCATGCTAAGGAAGTAATTATTTAAGGGATTCGATGGATTTTGAGTCTAAGCAATATAAAAGTTTGTCAGCTATCGATGATACAATAAACTAAACTACATATAATATTTATATAAAAATTTGGCACTTGGTAATCAATTTCCTAAGATCCCTCAAGAAGAATTGTTCTCATTCTGAACTGTAAAACTCATATTAGCTTTTATAGAGTTCAAAGTTTTTAAAAGTTTATCATATATGTATGTTTATCATTTATCAAAGATACAAAAAGCAAATATTTATATGAACATTTAGTAACCAACTTCCTAAGATCCCTCAAAAAGAAGTGTTCTCATGCTGTTCTATATAACTCTTATACACTTTTTTCGAATACAAAGCGTAAAATTCTTATTAAACATCTTTCATTGCAAGAATAGCACAATTTTCCATTAAACGTTCGTCATGTATAACGTCCCACTTAGCCTGTGCTCACTGTAATTAACGCCTGCTTGCGTTTTTATTATTATTACGCTTCCCTTTCATTTGCAACGCTGACAAATGTCATGTTTTCGCTCATTGGTTTCCTCGCACCCAACACACAAGCGCCCAGCGTCCTGGCCCCGTTTGGGTCAAAGCGTTCAGCTTACAGTGAGACTGCTTTATTTTCCAATAAGGCTTTGTTTGCATTTGCCTTAATTCAGTGCGCTCATAGACCATTTGTTCTATTTTATGTCATCATTTTCCAAACTAATGTGCGCTAAGCGATTTTCGCAGATGCTCGACTTGCCGGCTGTTCGTCTTGTCGGTCGGTCGGTCGGTCGGCTTGTTGGCTTGTCTGGTGGTGGCGGTGCGGGCATGGCGGCGGCGGCGGCGGTGCAACACAAGTGCAAAATGCTGTCAGCTGTGTTGGCTCTTGGCTCTGGGCTTCTGATAGCAAAAGTTGCTCTAATGAAATTTTCTGTTCTGTTGCAACACATGTTCAATTTGGCCAAATGAGCACTCAAAAATATATATGTATGTAAGTAAAACGACTTTTGCAATATTAAACTTCAATTAGCAAACATAAAAAAACACTTTGTTTGTATTTGTGTAGAAATCTTCTTTGCTTGGCAATAGAAATGTTTCACAGGTGTTTTGCACTAAAACGGAATGAATTCGTTCGACCTTGTTTAATGACGTAACGCTTGTTGCCACAAACACAAAACGACAAATCATACTAACTCAACTAAAAAGTGCTAAAAAAAAATTGTAAAAAAAAATGCTAAAAAAAAAAAGTAAAACATAAATTTGTGCTTCAAATAAAATTTCATTATTATTTGAGTACACAAATAATTGTCAAAAATCACAGGTGTTTCGCACTTAATTTTCCTACCACTTCTTTCTTCTTCCTCTTCTTTTGCTTGCTGTGTGCGAACGTACCACTTTGTGTGCGTAATTCATATGAAACTCTTTGCATTAATGGCCAAGACATGTTGCACATAATAAACATATTTGCAGCCAACAAAAAAAGTTTCTTATGTTAACAACAATTTCAACAAGTAAAATAGCTTGTAACACCACAAGACACCAGCAACAACAACAACAACAATATAACCATGCACAAATAAAATTCGCTTCGATTACCAAAATCTTTCTATTTCAAACAAAACCAATAAAATATAATAATAATGATAATAAAATAAGAAAAACAAATGCATTAAAAAAGTTAACTATTTTGTTTGTTTGTTATTTGTTTTGTTGCGCAGCGTAGCGCAGCATTCAAGCGTCTTAAATTACGTTAAGTTTTGTTACGCGACGTTAAGACAATTTCATGGCATTGCTTGGCGCTAAAATAACGTAGCGCGCAGGCGACGACAACGACAACGACGTTGTTGCTGTTGTTGTTGTTGGTGATCATAATACGAAGGCAAAGACAAAGACGAAGGCTAAGACAACAACGTCGGACGACGACGGCAATGTTGCCGAACATGCACGAAGCGCGCAACCGAACGAATAACTCATTTCGTTTATATTAGTGCACATTTGTATGTTTGCGTATATGTGTGTTTGTGTTATTATTTGTTTGTGCATTTTTATGCATTGCAGGTGCATTACCGTTTGTCAGCGATTCACAATTCTTGCAAGCGATTCACACTTGGCGCATTGGCGCGTTCATTTATTTATTCTTATTAGACTTGCGCGCTGCTGTGTTATCGTATGCATTTCTAATAAGAAAACTTATTATTGCCAGCGGCTTTCAACAGCGATTACGTGCATACATATGTATGTACATATGTTTAAATGAATGAAAATTTATGCTTATTTTGCGGCACTCATTCGCATTCTTAAACATTTTTTTTTTTTAATGTATTTTAAATGAATTTTCATAGACGGAAATAACTAAAGAAATAATTAAACGACAAGAAGCGCAAAAAAAGTAGAAAAAACCAACAAATGCATAACAAAACAAAACAAACAAAAAAAAAAGTACAAGAAAAATTGCACCTGTTTTGTTGGCAACATGCAATGAGCAATGAATGGGAAAATTATAATGAAAAACGACAACAACAAAAATAACAACAACAGCGCCAATCTTTCGCTTGTCATGCGACGACTTGACGATAACTAAACTATGAATTCATTATGCACTCATTGGCAAACAATCTCTTTAAAGATTAACAACAGCAACAATAAATACAACAACAACAACAACAGCAATCACGGTTAGCAGCAACACCTGCTGTTAGAGCGCACTCGCAGCTGCATTGTTGTTTTTGCTTGCTGTTGCTGCAAGTGTTGCCGCTGTTACTCATTTTATGCAATTCACATTTGGGCGCCTATTTTATTTTTATTGTACATTACTTCTTCCTCTTCTGCTTTTGCGTATTTTTTTTCGTCTTCTTTTTGCTTTCTCACTACAAGCGCTGCCGCCTGGGGGCGCCTTGAGTAGTGTACAGCCCACTTGTAAAGTCTATTTAGAAAGTTTTTCTTGATTTCCGCGCTGGTACACAAAAGCGACCGCCTGCCGCAACAACAACAACAACAGCAACAACAACGCAAGCAATGATGTTTCACCAACTGAAGATGTTTGCTCTTTTGTATGTCTGTTTTCATGATTGTTGCTAATGTTGATGTTGTTATTGTTGTTGTTGTTGTAGTTAAAGTTGTTCGGCTTTCGTAACATACAAATTTGCTTTGTTGTTTGCTTTTACTGCTCGTTGTTGTTGTTGTTGCTGTTGTTATTGATGTTGCCTTTACGAGTTGATCGTTGAAGCATGACACGATTTAAGTTGTTTTTATTTTCTTTGCATTGTAATTAAAGTGCTTTAAGATCGTATAGATTAAAACAACAGCAACAATAAAAAAATGTTTGATAATAATGTTCATATTTTGAACTTTGACATTTGTTGTTGTTGTTGTAACTTTCAACTTGTTGTAAAATTCCGCATAGTTTATTAGACCAAAGCAAACATGTAACACAACAACAACAACGTTAACAACAAAAAAACCAAGCAATTAATTAAAATAACAACAATTTGCATAGCAACAAATTGCAGACAACCTTTAACACAACTTCTTTACTCAGCAGGCGTATGCAAATGTTGACACTTGCCAAAAAAAATATATGCACAAAAATTACCACAAAAAAAAAACACATAACAAATAATAAACAAAAAGTCAGCGTGATAAATTCAACAATGCTAACAAATATTAACAAACATGCCACAACATTCAAACAAATTATTTACGCGCATAAAATAAACATTAAGCAAGAAATTATAAGACAATAATGCCGCTTCTTGAAAAAAAACTCAAAGAAGATCGTTTACACATGCAAAGCTTTTTTTAGTCAATGTTGATGAGAGTAAAACCGTTTAGTGGCAATCAAAGTGTAATAAAAATTTAATTGAATTTTAAAATATTTATTATGAAAATCATTAGTAAAAATTAATAACGCATTTGCACACATAAATTTGTTTGTATGCGTATGAAGAAGGTTGTTGGTGGGCAGACAAAAGTCATGTCATGAAAATGTTTTAGAAAATGAAAACAGAAAGAAAGGAAAGAAAAATCATGCGACAGCGTTGAGTAAAAACAATTAAAATATTTGCAAAAAGGCGTGAATACCGACGACAATAATGATGAGAATGTTGAACACGATCATGCTGCTGCTGATGATGATGATGATTGGGTTAGTGATGATGTTGTACACGACAATTATATACGTTGACTTTTAATGATGTTTTATTGTAGTTGTAGGTTGTTGTTTAGTTATTGCTGCGCTACTGAGGCTTTTGTTGTTGTTGCTGTTTTTCATGAATAATTGAATGCAGCTGGTGTCGCATAAAATTTAGGTGCAAGTGTCTGCTGACTTGACTCGACTTGGCTTGAGTTCAGTAAGCGCATGAGCTAACGACTGCGTGAGTGTGCGAATGAGCGAGTGAACGTCTTGTCTTCTCAGACAGACAACAACTGCCAAAGATTGCAATTTGTGCACACACACACACAAACACACACATACACATCTGCAAGAAGCAGACGACACTCGGCAGATAATAAATAAAGCGATTGCAAGTGTAACGAAACAATTGCTGCTGTTGCTGTTGTTGTTGTTGCTGCCACCGCCCTGCAGCCAAGGCGAGGCGGCACACAAAGGTCTATTAATAATTTTTTTGCAGCAATCGACAGCGAAGACAGCAACAGTGGCAACAACAACAACAGCCTCAAAAAGTGGCAACAGCCAACATGTGTTCGCATGCAAAGATCGACAGGCGACACAGACAAACAGACAGACAGAGGGACAGACGACAATCAGCAACAGAACAGACAAAAGCAATGCGAGATTTCCAAAAATAAAATCAGCAACTAATGAGCCAACAACATGCAATGGCAGCCGCACGTGCAACACACACAGACAACAGCAACAACAACAACAGCAGCAACTTTATAATTGATTGCTTGCAATTGTCGTTGTCATTGCTGCTGCTGCTGTTGTTGTTGTTGTTGTCGGCACTGCTGCTGATTGACATTCGATGGCGACAAAATCAAAGCTGCCATTGCCGCATTGCCGTGTTGCTGCCACACGCTGCTGCCGACTGATTGACAACTCAATTGTGCACCAAACATCGATCAGCAATCGGCAACTCTTGCCCGCTCACTCCCCCTCTCCTCTCTCGCTCTATCACTAGAGTTGTGACAAAATACTTTTCAATAAAATACAAAATACTTTTAATAATACAATTAATTAATTAAATAAATATATAAAAGTCGATGTTGTCATTGTGCTGTGAGTCACAGCAGCAGAGTTGTGACATATTTGAAATACTTGTATTTAAAATACAAATACAAAATAAAAAATACGTATTTGCGGATTTTGAACTTAAGAATTTTTTTTAAAAAGTATTTTGTATTTTATTGAAAAGTATTTTGTCACAACTCTATCTATCACTCTTGGCCGTGCCAACAAACGTCTCTTAATTGTTTTTCTTGTCTAATTTTTTTTTTGTTTTTTTTCTTTAAACTTTTAAACATTCCACACAACAAAACAGAAGTTGGAAGAAAAAAAAAAATGAATTTGCTTACAAAAAAAAAAAAAGTCCAAAAAGAAAAGGAAAAAAAGTGTGCTTTGCTCTTAGCCCAAATTAGATTTCGTGCGTGCGTGTCGTAAATGATTTATCGTGACAAATGTTGCTGCCGCCGCGGTCGCCGTCGTCTATGTTGCCGCTTCAGTTGGCAACGACTGTCGACTGATTTGCCACCAAAATAGAAAACTCATTTTAGCTTCATCTTCAGCACGATCAACACAGCCGAGCGTTCCACTCCCCTTGCCTATCAACATGCCATCAATGCCTTCTGTCTGTGTGTGTGTGTGCGCGCTATGCTTTGCCTAATTTCCGATCGGTATTTTCATGTTGTTGTTGTTATTGTTGTTACTGTTTGCTGTTAGTCTTCACTCATATCTGCCGTTGTTGTTGTTGTAGTTGTATTTGTTGCCGCTGGCTTGTCTTGTCTTGGCTTAAAAACTCTCATTTGTCATACGCAAAGTGCGCTGTCAGTTTGCCGCGCCATCTTCCCATCTTCCCGTCTTCTTGGTCTGTCTGTCTTCTGTTGTTTGCGGCTGTTTGCGCCTATCTGACATTTTATTATGTTAAATTATTCTTTGCGCGTCTTTGATTTGTTTTGGCATTGGATTTGTTGCAACAACACGCGTACAAATGTTCTCAGCTATCACCTACGACCTTCAAGTTCATCTGTTGTCGCCTCGCTGACTGCCTGACTGCCTGACTGCACGACTGATTGCGCGATCGTTTAATATTATTGGTGTACATTTGCTTCTTCATATTTTTTTAAAGTTTAATAAATGACGTTAATCGGCAATGTAAATAAACTTTAACTACTGGAAAATTAAACTATCTAAAAGGTGAACGAGTGATCTTTGAGCGATTGCAAAGTAAAAGTAACACATCGAAAGGTTCAAACGACTGTGCCTCTGAATGTTGCGCAAAAGAGAAAGCATGTTTGCTAGAAACCGTTAGAAATATTTTACTCACTCATTGTAATGCTGCGCTCTCTTGTTAACATGCGAATTAATTGTGTGAGAGCGCTCATTAAACAGTGCAAATGCACAAAGCAATGCGAAGTTACGCATAAAGGGCACAGCAAGCAACTGTTCAATTTATAAGTAATGCAAGTCATAAGGTAGCGCTAACAAACATAATGCATATTAATATTAATTAAAGCAAAGAAGGTGCTGCTGCTTTCACTAATTAAAAATGTCGCCAAGCCAAAATACGCACTTCTTCATACAAACGCTTACATTTCAAAATTCAGCAAGTCAAAGCAAATTAAATGTGCTTGTAATATTTTGAATAATGCATTTTTAATAAGCCATATGACATTTTTGCAGATTGATGTGTTCAGCACCACCAAACAGAGACGATCGCATCAATCCATTATCTGTCATGAGATTCTAATCCCATTCTTTTACATAATCAACTTTATAACTGTTAGTTGAAATTTGCATATCATAGAGAAAACCATGTCATATGCACTTATAACGGCAAACACTCTGCCCCACCCCTGCCAATTAGACGTGCACACCTTTAAAAGATTCGTCATTGCATTTATAAGTTTTTGTTTTGTATTTCTCCTCTTCAGATAAAACCTTATGTCACACATAAAACGACAAAAATGTTCGCTAATCCCCTCAATGGGGTGTGAGTGCAATGTGCGACCCTCCGTCCATGCTAGCGCAATGAGACTCATGAATGAATTAAACAAATCGATGTTAAAGGGAGAAACACTGATAGAAATAGAGAAGGAGCGGGAGCGGGAGAGAGTAGATAGAAGAGCAACGGTAAAGTAGAGTAAAAACGGCAGTTGGTTGTGCTAATCGAACATATGCCGATGCCGTGTCAAATGATGATGAAGGCAGCACAAACCAACAGCAACAAGAAGACACACACACAACCATACACACATAGAGAGAGAGACAAGAAAAAAGGTCTCACTTGCATTTTTGTAGAAAAATAAGCTGTCAGTCGTCGTCGGCGTCGTCGTTGTCGTCATCATGATGATGGAAAAACCATAGCAGTGCATTTGTGGCATGTGTCGTTTAATTAGACTAAAAGCTAACAAGCAGCAAGCACATCAGTTGCCTCACCACGCCTCGCCTTGCTCTGACTTGGCTGGGCTTGGTCAGTGCACAGGGTTGAAGACACTGAAAGGCTTTTAGGGCGCTTCGCCCTTTTGGGAAATATGCGCTGACTTTGACAAAGCAAAGCTAACAACAAAAACAACTGTTCTAATGATGGTCTTATCAGCTCAAACATTTTCAATTCAATTGAAGATCTGCCATACGTTTGTTCACTTACTCATCGCAACCAAGTGTAAGTCATTTTCGAGTGCCAAGTTAACGCATGTAGCGGCGGCGGCGCTTCAACACTTGGCTTGACTAAGCGCATCTATACATGCATGCATGCATGCATGCCTACTTTGTGCCATAAATTCCATGTCGTTGTCTATCTGAGTGTGTGTGTGTGTGTGTGTGTGAGTGTGTGTATGATCTTTATCAGCGACATGATTAAGTCATCATTAGACAGCACAAGCTTAGCCTCCGATCACAGCGCAGCCTTTGCCTTTGCTTCGGTTCGGCTTCGGCTTTGGCTGCGTGTCTTTGGGCGCTCATGTTACATGCAGCAAAGCAATATAAGATGCCACAACAACAACAACATCATCTTCATCATCATCATCAACCAACATAACAACAACAAAAACAACATTAACATTATTGTTGTTGGTCACAGTCTAAACGCGAAAATTACTAAGTTGGTCAAAAGCATTTCGTGCGCTGGCCAACTGTCGACTACTGGTCTTATGGCCGGCCAAGTAAGCTAAACACCCAACACAACAACAATAACAATAACAACATAGAGCTAAGAAAAAATATTGTCGAAGAAGATAAAACAAAAAGCAACAAAAAAAAAAAAAAAACAAAGTATTACAAAAAAATATGTGCAAAAATTATAATAAATTTCCCGCTGTGTTGTTGCACTTTAGCACAACATTTCACGCTGCCGCATAATTCACACACAGCCAGGAGGCAACACCTCGCGAGCAACTTCATCTGGCCCGAGTGAGGCAAACAAAAAAAAAAACAAAAAAAAAAAGGCATACGGCAGGCGACGAGTAAAGCGCACAAATAGGAATCAAATAAAATTGGCAGCATGAAATGAGGCAAGCAGGATGCATGCAACATGAGGTGGCCAAAGTTTAGCGCATGATCGGCAGCAATAATTTTATTTGTTTACGATTATGTGCGCGCTGCCGTTGCTGACTGCCGCCAACAGCCAAAAGCAACGCCGCAGTCCAACGACAAACGATCAACGCGTCACTCATACGCCCCGTTGCACGTCGAGCCAAGCGCTCAGTTAGACAGACAGACAGTCGGACAGACAAACGGCAAAGCAGCGCTTTGACAGTGATAACGACAGCCGTGCCAAAATTTTATAGTCCAAAAAACGCAAAACAAATAATTTCCGCAACACAACTGTTGAATGTTGCACGTTGCATGTTGCAAGCGCTTGTGTTGTTGTGTTGTCGTGTCGTCGCTCATGTACGCAAACGCTTGGCAAGTTCGATTTGGATTCGTTTCGTATCGATTCGATTCGATTCGATTCGCCTTCGTTCGCCATTCGATTCATGTGAAAATCGCTATAAATTTATGTCAGATTTTCTTTCCAATGAGACCATGTACCGAAGCGCTTGCCACTTGGCTTGGCGTGGCCGTTGTGGCACACACACAATGTCTCTCTGTCTCTGTCTCACTCAGTCAGTCTCTGGGTCAGCTGCCAACGGCCAACCAACCATGGTGGACAATTGTTTGCCTTCGCCTTTGCTTTTTATTTTTTGCCGTTTGCCGTTTGCTTTGCATTTTTGCCATTTTCAAATAGGGATTTATTGTTTATTGAAATTGCCACAAAATGGTGCAAAATAATGCGAAAATTGTTACAATTCGACATTTTTATGTTTTCATTTCAAAAGTTGTTTGCATTTTTCGCCTATTAGTTATTTCTATTACGATTATTTGCCGTGGGGCGTTCGTTGGTTTGGTCGCGTTCGTTGGCGTATTTGTACATGTGTTTGGGCAGCAGGAGCAACAACAAACACAACAACAACAACAATGACAATGATTACTTTTTGTTAATATTTATTAAGTATCTTATTTATGCAATTGCAATTTGGCGATTTGAGCGAACGCTTTGTAAACTGATACGATCATAAAATCCAATTAGAAAGTGGGTGGTTTTATTTTAATATGCTTGTTGTCTTTTTATTTTTTATCTTGCTTGTGTTCAACATTTTTAAATATCTTTAGATATCTTTCAGATAAGAGAACCAAAAAAAAAAAATTTTCATCAACCAACGGTTTTTAAGACAAGCAAATTTGGGTTATAACACGAACTATTATCGAATCCAGATTTTCCAGGCGCTATTGTAGATCAACTAAGGAGCTGAAGAGACTACTTGGATTTTCTTGAAAGCTTGGTAAAGATCGGACAGTTATATTGTACCATATACATATGTATGTATGTAGTTCTAAAGAATGATATGTGAAAAGTGTTGACCAACTTATCAATCTTAATCAGAGGTCTGATGGAATTCTTTACAAAAAGCTGAGATATTACAAAATGTATACAAAAATATATTTTATTATTTCTACAAAAGAAAGTCACTTCCAATTGCCAAGAAAACTACGAAATTAAATGAATGCCAATTAGAGAATGAAAACATTTTGTTTGTTGCTTTGTTGCAACAATCAAACTAATTGGTTTGTCTTCTATTTGCTGACTCATGCACTAAATTAAAAACATGTGCTTAGATTTAATACAAAAGAGAAGCAAATTGTATTAAAAATCACAAACAATTACAAGATTGCCAAAAATCACATCTTTGCAATAGAATCTAATGTCACTCCCCGCCTCTCTCTCTCTCTCTTGCTCAATCTTTTTGTTAGCCACCCACAGTGCACACAAATTGCAATTTATTTAAAAGCCAAAAAGCTTTTGACCTCAATAAGCAACAAGAGTTGAAAAGATTCTATACAACATGCCACTCACACTCAACCACCCCACCCCACCCCACGCAATCTCGACGACCATCCCCCACAGAAATGAGAGCTGCGACAATTGACAATGAACACGTGCGCATCTTTATGCTTTGCTGGCATACAAAAGGCCTTCCCCCTTGGCATGCCCCCACCAAGGAACAGAGCAGCTTGCCATATCCTTTGTGCCACTTTGTTAATTTTTATGCGTGTTGTTTAAAAGCAAAAATCACGTCTAATCAAGATTGATAGCCCGTAACGAATCGTAGACGACAGCACTCAACCACAACCCCCGCCACTCCCACACAGCCCACACAGCCCACAATGTTTCATACACTTTGAGGTCATTCATGCATTGTCGTCGCGCCGCCACCCTCGCAAAAATGCAATTTCGCAGTTGGCATCTTTTAATAAGTTTTTTTTTTCGTTCGCTTGTTTTCGCTTTTTGCGGTGCAATCGACATAAAAACTGTCCACAGGTCGCACCCACAAACTCAGCGGTCTCGGTTTAGGCTTCTTAATATAAAAAACCCAAAGGTTGAACGTTCGAAAACGCCCAAGCGCAATACGAAAATTGTTCGATTTGTCTCATGTGTGTGATTTCGGTGAGCGCTCATTTCGGGCATCTGCTTTGATTAAGTTATAAAGTTGTCGCCATTTCCTATTCCAATGAGAATTCCAGCTTAACTGTAATGTTTTATAATAGTAGAGAGATACTTTGTACGAAAAGGGTGCGCGGCTTAATAACTTCTTATAAGTTGGACACCAAATAACTTATTTTCTTTATAACATTTGGTTTTATGAGTGTTCGAACTTTATTCGGCATTAAAAATCTTTATAAAAGTCTCAAAACCCAAACAATTAAAAAAGATATATACATATGCACAGCTGGCCAAATAGATAGACTTATGTGGCAAATGTTTAATGTCAAAATCTTTTATAAATCGTTTAGAGCTCAATTTTTTTATATTATGTAAGATAAACTCATAGATGGGCAGACAAATTAATAGATCGATAAATAAATAAATATAATATTTTTAAAATCTTGAAAATCTTTTCAAATTCTTTAAAATCTTTTAAAAATCTTTAAAGTTTTTTTAGATTCTGTAAACTCTTTTAAAACTCTTTAAAATCTTTTAAAAGTCTTTAGAAATTCATAATGTTCGTATAAGTGAAGCTAAATTCATAGATTGAAAGATAAGTACATGGTTAGATGAGAAGAAAATATAATTAAGTTTGCTTTACGACTCCCCAATCAATACAAAACCATACCAACCCCATGGCACACCCCCTCCCTCACCATTCACAACAACCACACTTCTAATTAGTACGCAACGAAGGCAAACGAGCTGAGCGCAATTTCATTGAGTTATAAAAATGAAAAAGAAAAATCTGAATTGTCTCTGACATGAGCACATATTTACATGAAAATTTGTACAAGTAACGAGTATTTGTGCTGAGCAAACTTTTTGGTGACATTTGTTCAAGTGCGCGCTGGCATAATGCGTGCATGACAAGCTCATCACCGGACAGACGCCCTGAGGACACGCAGGACACTCGAAACTGCGCTGTTTGCCAATAAGAATGACAAATGTTTGCTTAGGAGCGACCAACACTTGTTATTTCATTTTAATTAAGTTAATTGCCAAACGCGCACCAACTTCGTCAAATGGTATGTTTTGGCTTGATTGAACGATTGATTGCACCTTTGGCTATTTTGTAGGCCAAAAACAACACGACGCAAACAACAATGTCGTCGTCGTCGTCGTCGACGCTCTGCCGTGGCACTCTTGTCGAACCAATCAAGTGTAAGTAAAACTCATTTCGGGCATTTGTTCCTATTCGCGCCTTAAAACCTCTTCACATTCGATTATCCACTTCGATGCAAGTGTTGTTCTTGTTGTTGCTGTTGTTGTTGTTTCTCGCATTTCAACCCTTAAACGTATGACAGAAAAGCAACAACGGCGTGAAAAATACGCACAGACTTCCGTTTAGCCGCCGATATCCTTTGCCGACTTCGACAAATGTTGAATTCCAACTGTAAACGACTTTTTCGCACATTTGTTGTATAATTTCCCAGAGTAATTTCGCTGATCAGAACCTTTTGTATTTGCCGTCTGTCGCATATTTGGTTTTGTTGTTGTTGTTGTTGTTATTCACAATTTGTTTTCGATATATGCATGTATTTGTACCAATAACAAATTCTTAACATTTCAAGTTCCGCCCATAATCATATGCCATGACGTATTCATCTGTCGTCTTCGATGCTTATTTTATTGTGGTTGTTGTTGTTGTCGTATTGGCTTTAACAGCGCAAATATTTGCTATTTTAATGAGTATTCTGTATGGCATTTTTAGCTTGTTGGAAATTGGAATTCTTATTTGTTTTTATGTTTTGTGAGATTTTGTGTGTGTGTGTGTGTGTGTTTTATGGTTAACATGACAGTTGTTCAATTGTTTGAAGAACTCATCTCACACACACACAGTAAGACATGCAGTTATGCAGAATTTCAACAGCTGCACTTGGATTTTCTAATTGCAATTGAATTCTGATTGCAAATAAGAAGGAAATGAGTCTCTACTGGCTACAACTTTTACAAACATAACTTAAAGTGCATTCATGAGTTACAGGAGGTATTTTTCTTTAAATTTGGAAACATGCCCAATCGAAACGTTCCTGAAAAACTTAATTCATATACGATTTTAATAGATCCCTTACTTCTCTGACTATGCTTTTGTGTAATAACCGCCGCCTCACCTGTTTGCGATTTTAAGGTCTTATAATCTTACAAAAACTAACCGGATTCTAACCTGAAAAAATGTTCAAAATAATTTTCTGTCTGCTACGACTTGAAAAGCAACCACAAACGTTAGCAAAATGTAAAGCAATAATGTCAAAACCCCACAGAAGATCAACAAACCGTAACGAAACACACCCGATTACGAACAAAACCATTTCTTACTTGCATGCCACAAAATAAGAGGCGCCACAACCAAACTTAAAGCAAAGAACTTTTTACATTGCAATGAAAGTAAATTTATTACTTTTCTGTTTGGCATACCAAAGGCAAAAAAGAAAAACAACAACAAAAACGACAGAACGGAAGAAGAAGTATTTCTAATAAATGTCGAGCGCCAACAACACACCATTCCAACTGAATGAATCCTGGCCCCACGCGTGCATTGGCGACCTCCCAAAGGCAAGCCATTGAAATGCGATGACGACGACAAGGAGGAGCAGCAGAAAATTCCTTTTGATGAAGGCAACATAAAAATGTGCACGTGCAAAGTTAAAACAGTGGCGTATCGCTCACTTATACATGAGTGAAATATTGTAAAAGCAACGCCACTGCTACGGCCAAAGCGACAAACAACCCCACAAATGTGGGGTGTGTCAAAGTTAACGAGTTCAAATGTATTCATGAGCTGAGCTGAGCCACCAGCAATCCGAGTGTTGAAAGTAGTCAATGGTGGGGGGTGCCAGAGATGACGGTGAAAACAAAGGGGCGGTGAAATTGCTGATGGTGTTAGCGTTGTTGGCGTTGGCGATGGAGATGGAGAGACCAACAACGTAAAAAGCTTTTGAAGGACTTTTCAGCTTGTGAGCGAGGGCGCGGTAATGTGCATGGTACTCTATCTTTCTATCTATCTATCTATGTATATATTGTATATACAAGTATATGTGGGTGGTTGGTGCTATGCTGGTTGGGGTTTGCTGCCAACTGACTTTTTGCCTTTATTTTACTTAATGTTGTTGTTGTTGTTGGCTGTTGTTGTTGGCTGTTGTTGTTGCGTGTATATCGTTTTTCTTATTGGGTTTTTTTTTACGCTGCCGCCGGCAAAATGTTGCCATATATATTTCGCATTAGAGTTCTTAGCATTTTCATGTTTTAAGTGTGTGCATGTCGGTCTTTATATACATGTGTGTGTGTGTGTGTGCGCTTGGAGATTGACTGGCGTCGGTTTGACGTGTGGCAAATCTGTTTATGCTTTTGCAATTTGCAGGTGTTTCAATATACATACATTTCAAATCATCTCTCACAATCTTCCAACTACTCCGCCCCCCACAGACCACACAATGATTTGCTTTGCTTTTGTTTTTTAGCTAAAAATTTAATTGCAATGAATGAAATTTTACGCAATCAAGGCAACTTTAATAGCGTAAAAGCACAGACAACAAATTATTATCGACAAAAAAAAAAAAGAAATGCGTATCAATAACAACGAAAATTTCAACATTGCCCAATTAGTATCTCATTGTAGAAGGTGTTAAGTGCCGTTTGCCAGCTGAAAAGCTTCGCTCAACACTTTCATGCTGCTTTGTTGTTCTTGCTGTTGTTGTTGTTGCTGGTTGGTGTTCTTCATTTGCATGCCAAGAAGTCAATATGAAATCAAATATTTCCACACACATTAAACAATATTTACGTACGCAGAAATCAACGCCAAATCAATAACCACAAAACAGCAACAACAACAACCCAATTTTTTATATATATATTTTTTTTTTTACGCTTCATTCATTTTCATTTGTAAAAAAAATCTGAAAAAAAAATAAAAAAAAAATCTGATATTAATGGCGCCGCTTATTGGCCATCGAAATGTGCAGGCAGGCAGGCAAATAGCAAATGTTGTATTAAGGCGTATAAATTCAACTCAAGCGTTGCAGCAACAAATTTCGCTTTTTTACTGTTGGTCATCATCATCGATGCGTTCGTCATTGCGTTTAAATACAAATGTTCTTATTGGATTAGCGTAGACGTGCGCGCCCCCATGGCGTATACGTATTATTAATGACTTAAATCGTCTTGTTAATCAGCAAAATTTGATCTGTGGCGTAAATGCGAAAAGATTTCGCTTTTTTTTTTTCAATTTAATTTTAAGTTACCTTTAAAAAATTTCTTTGCAGAACATTTCATTTTATTTATTTTGCGCATAAATAAAATTTGTATCTCTCAAACTGTTCGTTCTGTTATTTGTGGTCAGCTGTTTCGTGTCAGCGACGCTTCTCAGCAACACCAAAAACAAAACACGCCAGCATGCTTACAAAGATGTATCTGTAGCTGTGTATCTATGCTGAAAGAAGTATCTCGGACACTATGTGGTCGGTCTGTGGAATCGGCTGACGCCTCACATTTTCGCTTCGGTATTAAAAAACGTTAATGTTGCATTAAATACAAATGAAATCAACTGTTAAGTTGCTTTCAATGAGCTATTTAATGTTCTTCACTTATGCTTACGAAATACATATCTATGCGAATGCCAAAGCATTCAACAACAAAAATAAAAACAAAAACGAAAAATGAATGAACGAAAACATTTCAACAAACATAAATACAAAAAAAAGAAAATTAAACAATAATTTTTACACAAAATATCATAAATATATTTATTTGGTGTTTTTATAGCGAAAGTGAAGCAAATTCTGCCACATGACGTCGATTTTTATTGTTTTTCGCGTCAGGTCGTCATGTTCATAAATTGCTCAAGTTCATTATTAGCATTAACATTTCGCCAGAATTGAAATACTTAGAATTATCTAATAAAATGTGAAATGAAATAAATTCTCTCATTCAACGGATATAAAACAAGCGCTTTATTTTAGTCGTTCATATTAAGACAATCCAATCATAAAGTTGGCATTTCATTGGCGTTAAAGTGTTTTGGCAAATTTAATAATAAAAGAGGACACTTTTTGCTGTAGTGAACCAAAGATATAAAAAAGGGAGATAATGGCATGAATGATGATGAGATTTTGAACATGAAATTGCTCAAATATATAAAATTGAATAATCTTAATTAAAGTAAAATTAATGTAACATACATATATGGTACACAGCTACGAATAGAGAGATAAATTCTAACATCACATAAAAAAAACAGACTATAATGTAAAGCAAATATGGAGAAATCAGTAAAACGGAAAATTCGGCAATTCGGATACTGACCAATTTTATTTTGTCCGAGAAATCAAACTTCTATTTCGTACATACATATGCATTGAGCATTCAGTAAGAAAATTCGGACACGGGAGGATTTTTCCTAACTCCCACATAAACTCTTGAACACCTTGTAGAGAACCTATGATGGTGGCCAATTTTCAACACTAACACTAAAACTTTTCGTTGGCATTTATAACTTTCTCTAAATTAAAATATTCAAATTTATAAATGTCCCAAGTCTTCGCATAATTATTTGGTATTAAAAACAAGTGAGGGCGGTTGGTCAAGTATATAACACCCTGCACTCATAGTGGGCACTGTTACAATCCCAAGCCAAAAATCTAAGTTTATGACATTGCACATACAAAAATTATTCAAAATTTGAAATTTATATGAAATTTTCATTGATGGTCTCTGAGAGGTAACAACCACCCGAGGAATTTTATGAGCAAATATAAAAATAAAGTGAAAAAGAATCATGCATTTTTTGTACTTACCTTACCAGAACTATTTCAATGCAGTTCTGAAAATATTAAAGAGAAATTATTATTAGTTACGAGTATCATGAATAAATCAACGCCAGAACGATCAATGATAAAAACCCCTTTAGGAGAACTTGTTGCTTCCGAAAAAAATATTATTTATATTCATTAAAATCAAATCATTAATAAAACAAAATGTTAATCATATTTTATACAAATAACATCATTCAAAATATACGAAATTATGCCGAAGCTTTGCTGAATGAAAGCGCCATTAGCGAGTTCAAAATGCTTGCACATTTTACAGATACTAAAATATTTACGAAAAAATTCGGCGAAATATTTCTGCTTGTCAAACAATAAACAAAAACGCGAACAAAATTATTTCGAAAACAACAAATTTTCAAAAATTTTCTTTTGCCAAAAAACAACAACAACAAAAAAACTGTGATTGAAGCATGCAAAATAATTTTGCCGCCATGCGTCACTTCGCCCCTTCAACAGCAACGCGATGAGAATGACAACTCACGGCAAATGTGCCATAATATTTGACATATTGCACGCCTCCACCAAAAAATATTCAAGATCTATGCGAACTGACGAACTGCATGACATATAGAACACATGTTCATTCTGTGTTGTTGTATATGTTGTTGTCTGTTGTCTGCTTGCCTTGACGTGCGTTAAGCGACGAGTGAAGGTTGAAGATGGGAGAGATTGGTTGTGCATGTTGCTGATGCTGCACTGAAGGAGTTGCACACACTTTATAGACAAAGTGCATGAAGCCAAAGTGATCGACGATCCAACGGACGGACGGACGGACAAACAGGCAGACAGACAGAGCCAGGCGCTGGCATTGAAAGTCATTAAAAGTATTTAAAGCGCGTCATCAATGTTAGTGAAGTGAGCAACGAAGACGAAAAACGTTTTCCAAGAAAATGCATAAAAATGCATATGCTAAAATTTCGTCAAATGTGTATTAAAGGCATAAAGCAAAAATTTTGGAAAGGGCATGAACGGCACACAGATACACCAGACACACACACACAGTCGTCATACACAAGGCGAGTCAGGGTGAGGCAAAGCATGGCAGGCAAACTGAACGAGCGATTGACTGTCGTGAAGCTTCGTTTAAATGCATTTTAATTAATTATGCGACGCGCGTGCCACAACAACAACAACAACAACAACAGCAACAACAATGTGGCGACATTGCATTGCAGGAAAGCACGAAGGAAAGCCTTGTCACAAGCCATAAAAATACAAAAACCATAGACATTTTGCCTTTTTGTTTCTTTTCTCGTTTCTAAAGTAATAAAACAGCTGAGCAGCAACGACAAACGCTTCTTGCTTGGCTTCTTGCGACTTGTAGTCATAGATACAAAACTCGTATTGTCTCATAGCGACTCAAGACTAGACGAGATGGCACGCATGTGTTAATCTGTGAGAAAACAATTAATTTGTGCGAATGCGCTGCGCCGACCAACTCAATAGGGTCTTCGCCGAATGCTGTGGCAGACTGAGGACAATGCGCCCAAAACGATGAGACGAGTCGAGTCGAGCAGAGTCGAGTCGAGACACAACGACATGCATTCTTTATTAATTGCGCTCAACTGTTGCCGCTGCCACTGCCGCTCTCCCCTTGCCAACGCTGCTGCCGTTGGGCCCAACGATCGGTCGGTCGGTCGGTCGTGCGTTGACTTGAGGCACGTTTGATCTTCGGCAGCGCGCAATGTCTTCGTTGGCTGTCTGCTAATTACTAAAAAATTGGCAGTTGTCGTTGATTTTATGATGCTTTATTTGTCAGACAACAGCAACGTGACAAAGGGCGGCAGCATGTGGCATGTGGCATGCGTCATGATTGTGTCTTGCCTGCCGAGCCGTCATGCTGCATGCCACTTGCACGATCGTTAGCATACAAAATTGACGTGCTTTCGTTTTATTGTCGACATCAATTTTATGGTTTTTAATTTTATTTCTTTTTCTGTGATTTATTGTAATTAAAATCAAACTAAATGAGCAAATTCTTTTCATAAATTCTTTACTATTTTTATGTGTGTCTTTTTTTTTTATTTCTTGCAATAAATAAATCAATTATGAAGTAAGCAGCAAGTAAACAAATAATAATAACCTGCTTGACTTTTATAACAACATTTGCAACAACAATTGATGTGTTGTAAGTTCATGCAACGGCAGTTGCAATACTCTAACACAACACTATAAATGCAGAAAAAAGTCTGCTCGAATTGTCAGACACAATTTTGAAGTAAGACCGTAACACTGAGAGTCATATAAACAGCCAGACATACAGTGGCTCACAGCTCAAATGGAACACGCATAGTTTTGAAATTTGAGTGACTGTAACTGCTGAATGAAAAAAGATATCGCAAAAGTATAAACGCAGATCTTTTAACTGATGTTTTAACTAGTATAAAATGTTAAGGTTTATTTACAAGAATAAATTTGTAACCGAGTTATGTCATAAAAGCCATAAAAATGGATTTTTTTGAAACAATTAAAAAAAAAACTTAATTTTCCTGTTGTTTTTTTTTATTAATTTTGTAAGCCGAATGACGTTCCTTTTGTTTAACAACTATTCTTACTTATGTTACCATCCATTTTTGTACCAAACCTATGGCGGTGATTTTTGTACCAAACCCCCACCAAAAAAAAGCACTTTCATACATTTTGTATGAAAGTTCTTCCCTTTCCGAATTTTAACCACATATTATTTCTCAGTCTTGAGTTTAAATGTTATATTAGCAGTTTATTACAAACAAATAACAGCACCAAAACCTGGTAAACACCTAGATACCGAAAATCCCATACCCTAAAGTAATAACCCTCTAATGGCCTATTTTATATGAAAAAGTGTCGTCTTGGCTGAAAAAAAATGTTGGTTTGGACTCATTAGTCATATCGATATCTTCTTACATTCAGCAGTTACAGTCACTTAAATTTCAAAACGATTCATGCACCATTTAAGCTGTGAGGCACTGTATTTTATACCGTAATAAGCGTCAATCAAACTTGTATGGCAATGCTCGTAACTTGACTAACGAACGAGTTCGTGGCGCATGAAGCCACGCGTTCAACAAACTGCCAACTTGCCTTCAGCCAAGCCAACAAAGACAGTCAGTCACACACACGTGGCCAAGATTGGCGTATTGGAATTGAAACTGAAATTGAAATTGATAGAATGATCAGTGTGGTTGAATTGTGTTGAAGCTGCTCAAGTACCGCTAATTGCATGAACATGCTAACATAATCAATGGCACAACTTCATGTTCGCGCTATCTCGCTCACTCCCAGCCGCTCGCACATGCACTTGCTTGCTCTGTATGTCTGTCAGCAGCATAAATAAGCAACTCAAAAAGCAGAGATGAAATTTATGAACGTGCAATAAAAATCAAATAGCGACGACTAAACGACTATAAGCGACTAATTTCGCACAAGTTCATAAATTCGCAATGCGAATGAATGAGCGACACGAACCAAGTGTTCGAGCCAACGAGCGATCGAGCGAGCGAGCGAACGAACGTATCCAATTGGAATTTTGCTCCAATGTAGATCCCCAGACGCATTTAGTAAGTTGAAAATTATTACCGTAATTTCAACTGCAATTTGCCAAAAAAAAATTTATATATGTATGAAGAAAAAAAAAAACAACAAAAAAAGAAAACACGCAACATATGGAAAATTATAGTAATAAATACTATGACGGCGTTGGCGCTGAAGTTGTTGTTGTTGTTGTTGTTGTTGTTGTTGTTCGGTCGGTTGGTTGTGTGGGGCGGTAACAAAGATGCCAAGCGATCCAGAGAGCAAGCGTAAATCTCAAGAAAAACGATAATAAATTGCAACAGCGGCAAATATTCTTCTGCATTGCATGCAACATGGCAAAGCAACAAAAATAAAACAGTTGCAGGCCGCGAGGAGCAACTGAATGACGGACTGAGTGTGTGTGTGTGTGTGTGTTTGAGTGCGTGCGTGCGTGAGGAAGCGGCAGCAAGGTTTAACGTTAAACTAAACTGAGCCAAAAGCAAACCAAGAAGAAGAAGAAGCACGAAGACGTTGCAGCAGAAAATACTGCAATTAGTGAAACACGCATTGAAGTTTTTTTTTTGCTTGCTTTTCTGTTCTTAATGCAGACACTTCTTCAACCTTGCATATATATACATACATATATATGTATGCTGCAGGCAGTGGGTGGGCAATTGCAATAACAGCGTCGGAGTCATGAGGCGCGTCATAAGCGCGTGCGCAAAAACGCACCAAAACGCAATATGCATGAAAATAATACCATCGCCGCTGCATGACGCAGCACTTTAACTAAGTGGAACAGATCCGACCAAAAATGTAATCCAAAAAAAAAAACAAAAACAACAACAACTCCCAAATGAGTGAGCAACGAGCGAAATAAGCCGAAAGCGACACTCGTAAAAACAGTTATTAAATGCGACAAGCCCAGCGAACGTGTCGTCCTCTTCGTTGTCGGCTCTGCTCCAACAATGTTGGCGTCATCTGACAGCGAAACAGTGAAATGAGACTAGCGAGGGAACGCACACGCACACACGCACACGCAGTCGGACAAACAGACCGAACATTACAAAGTCCACCTCAGCAGCCCAGTCAATGTTAGTGGAGTGAGTGAGTCCCCCGCGGCTTTGCACGTGTTCAGTTTAGTTTGTTTCACTTTGCCTTGTTTTGAAATTGCTTCAATTGCGTTTCAATTCCTTTTGGCATATTCGCAAATAAGGATATGCGTGCGACTCTTGTTATTACTGTATTATTTTACTTTTATTTTTCTCACAAT
Organism: Phortica magna; assembly: GCA_037044515.1. NCBI lineage: Eukaryota > Metazoa > Arthropoda > Insecta > Diptera > Drosophilidae > Phortica > Phortica magna. The sequence continues at coordinate 117,573 of JBAMBP010002766.1, forward strand.
TGCTGCCATATTGTATTTCATGCATGCATGTTGTTGTTGTTGTCGTTGTTATTTTGTAACTTTGTAGATGTTCTTACTGCGGGCGACGGCGTTCGCATTTATGCTGATTACAGCTCTAATCCGCAGCGTGTGTCCTGCTCTCCTTCTACTATGCATGTATGTATTAGTGGAGTGTGCAAAGCGAACGACGTTCCGGATTTACTACTCATTTATTTTCTTTGCTATATTGTATATTGTCTCTGCATGAATTGACACGTTTAATGAACATTAAATTTATTAGAAATATTCTTCTTCTACTACAGCACATACAGGGTGTGTGAATTTATAAAAATCTTTGTCAATTACATTATTTGTTGTTAAAGATATCGAACGATAGTTGAAAAATGTTTAATTATTCATTACATCGATTAGCAATACATCATTATTTTTCTCATTATACAGGGTGTGTGTGTGTGTTTGGTTTTTTTTAAATAAAAATCACTTAACTGTTGTACACAATCTAATATAAACAAGACTTTTAACGATGCCACTTACCATAATCGGCATTTAATACCAATTAAATCTAAATTTTATTTCTTTAACGTGTCCAAACATGCATGACAACGCTTTAACTGTTAAGTTTTATAGTTATACTAAAACAAGTTACTTAACTTAACTAGCGTTATTACATAATGGTTTGCAACGTCAGGTGTTGACAAATTAATTTAAATAGAAATACTTAAGTTCATGTTGTTATGAACAATTAATGAAATTTAATGAATGTACAAAGTGCACTAGCACGTTGACACTTTTAAATGTTTGCTTTAAACTTAACAATTTCAAGATCATTTATCATATGCGCAACCCTTTATTTGTGACTGCTTTGGTCGTTAAGAAGACACACAAGTGTCCCTGTATAAAGAATGTCATTGCTCAGCACAATTTGGGCAACGTTGACGCCCCAAGATGAGCATTGTTGGCGTTTAATTGAAATGCTTTGCAAACAGTCGAATGTCTACGAACATGAAAACAAATAAAGCAACGAACGAATGCACGAACGCACGACAGAGAATCCAATAAATGTCCTGTTATGCACGTGTTCAATATTTGCGCACGTCCGACTTTATGTGTAGGCAACTGAGGGAGTGTGTGTGTGTGTGAGAGAGAACAATATGCAATGACGTCTGAGCGAGAGCAGCGCGTCAACGAGAGAGTAAACATGCTACGTTGACGGAGAGGAGACAACCGAACGAAAGTCAGCGCACAATTTACGAAGCTGTGTGCGGTAATATATAATTGCATGAATTTCCAATAAGAAGAAAAACGAAACACAACCAAAATCAAACTAATGAACGTTCGGCGCGACAACGAAGTCGATAAAGTGGCTTACATAATCAAATACGTAAGAAGAAGAATGAAGCCGAGTGAAAAAAGGCCGCAGTCATACAATGTCACAACAAACGATTGTTCTTTTGGTTTTTTTGTCCTGCTGCGCCGCGCCACCCCCGTGCACAGACTTCCGCTACGAACGTCGTCGTTGTCGCTGCCGTCGTTGTTGCTGCCAACCGCCTTTTTGATGGATTTCTTCTTGTTCGGCGGCGCGTTTATTTGATTCCGGACACGTGTTATTGTTGCCATTGTCCTTGCACGATTCTCATGCCAGCGTCCCTTTTGTGTACCGTTACCGAGGCCACTAATGCAACATGCACGTGTTCGAATTGAAGTTGAAGTAGAAGTTGTAGTTTCACAATTTTGAAAGGATTCGCTCAGAATGAAATGCCGGAACTTGCGGAAATACGGAAACAGACGTCGCTGTACCGCAGCCTTAGTAATGCCTGTCAGAGATCAGCGACAGAAGGGCAACTCTACGTGTGTGTGTGTGTGTGTGTGTGTGCCTAAGTGGAAACCTTATCGCGTTGGGAAAATCGATTTTTCTGTTACACAGCAAATTGTAAGCAATAAGTTTGTGGAAACCTAAAACCATGAAGCAACAAAAGGAGCGAGAGCGCGCACATAACATGGGAGGCGCTACGCTTTGAAGACGTTGTCGTCGTCGTCGCCATTGCTGCGCAGTAATTGTCAGAGAGCGTGCATGCATGAGCAAGAGCGTTAGAGTGAGATAGTGTTACTAGTGTTAGCGTAAAACAGGGAGCGTCTTTGCTCCTGTGTAGACTTTGTCAAAGTTTCTGTCACTCTGCCAAGACAACTTCCTACTTTAATGACGCGTCTAACATTTACACACACACACACACTCACGCCGCCTTCACTCTTTGGCTCATTCAGTCAGTCAGTCCGTCAGTCAGTTAGTCAGTCATTCGACATGTTCATACATGAAACACGTGCAGTCAACAACTCGTATATTTGCGCCTGTGCGCGCGCTCATTCACATTCCAGCAACAGCAACAACAACAGCAACGAATGAGTTCATGAGTCAAACTCACTTCGTAGGCCGCCTGCTGTCCACAGCCGAGATTCGATCCGATCCGTCTTTTCAGTCACTTAGTCTGTCTGTCCCACTGTCCCACTGTCGTCTGTCTGTCCAGTCTACCCGTGCATTTGCCAATATTGGCATCGATCTGCATTGGTACGTGTTCGTTCGACTGGTGTTGCATTAACGCAACAACATTTCATAGCCTGCAGGCTGCACTCAGCTGGCGCTCATTGACAACAATCTCCAATTCGAGCAACGGCGCAACGGTGCAACAACAACAACAAGGAGCGAAAATAGTGCAACGATTTCCAGCTGTGCACATGAACTCTTTTTGCCACACTCTCGACGTGAATGTCGAAAATGGAGCATTTCATTTATCGTGAGGTATTTAGCGTAATCTATTGGTTTCTTAGGCCGTCGTCGTAGTGTTGGTAAACATGCGATTGCCTTTAGTCAAGTCAAAGGAGACTTTTTATTTTAGTAGTACAACAGATCTTATGTTTTAACACACAGAGTGTTGTATGTGCTGTATAACAATAATGGCACATAGGCGTATGTAATGTTATTTTCGACAGAAAATCAATATATGTGACTTCTACGAACTTACAACTTAGAAATGACATCATTTATGCCAAATTGACATTCAATATGAAGTCTTTTCAAGTCTGTTCATAGCAACAAGAAGGAGTAGGAGAAGAAGAAATCGTAAGCCAAACAAATCTTAAACTAAAATAGGCAACTAACGAAACAGTTCAAAGATCAAATCTGGCCTACAGAGTTAAGAAAACAGAAAAACGTATAAAAAATATGCAGGAAAGTCTTTCCTGGAAACCGATCGTAACAAAGCCAGCAACAACAACAAAGACAACAACAAGCAACAATGCTTGAAATGTTGCAAAGTCAAATAATCCAGACAGTTGCAAAGTTGTTGCTGTTATTTCTCTGTCTGTCCAACTGTCTGTCGGTTTGTCTGCCAGTCAGTCAGTCAGTCAGTTAGTTAGCTGTGTCCGTCTGTCTGTTAGACTGTCGTGTTGTCTGCCCAAAAGCTTTGTTTGAATGACCAACGCTTGACGGGAGTACAATGTAGGAGAGAGATTTATTTCAGCGCCCAACTGAGCAGGCACAACAACATGACTTGAGACTTGGCATGGCTTGTTACTTGTTGTATTGTTGTTGCTGTTGTTGTTGTTGTTGTAGCCATGTTGCATGCAACAATTGTCGCTGGCAGTTGGCAACTGTTGTCGCTTGTTGGTAGTCCTCGAAGATGAGATACTTGCACACTGATTAGCAAAGACATCGAGTGCCCACTTCAAGTCGTCGTCGTCCGTTGTTCGTTGTTCGTTGTTCGCCGTTGTTGTTCGTTGTACGTTGTTGTTGTTGTTGCAGTTCAAGTCAAATCGTGTTCACAATTCGCGCGACATGCAACATTATTCTTCGTATTCGTACACTACGCCTGCAACAAAATGCAGCTGCAAAAAATCGCCCAATCGATCGAATGACTGCAACGACGACGACAACGACGATGGCGGCGACTTACAAACCTGGAATCCAAGGCTCAGTCGCTCAGCCTCTGACACCGAAGTGAGGTTAGAGTCTCATGCGCCTGCGCCTTCGCCTTCGCCAATCGATTCAGTTTAGCTAAAAGATTTGACTTAATTTTCACTGGCAAAAGGAGTTTTGCTTTTATTTTATTTTACTTCATTTCAACGCGACTTTCGCTGCAGGTGAGGGAGTTGTTCCTCGTTGGTCTGGCAACAACAGCCACAGCAACAGCAACTGTGTGCCACGGTATGAGTCTTTTGCGATTGCAACAGAAGTTGTACGACTTCGACTTCAAAGTCGACTCGAAGACTTCATGGCTTGCGCGTGATTTGCGATTTTATCGCTATGAATGGAAATGAAATAATTTGAGGCAAAATGATGAAGTTAATTGTGTTTATTAGGCTGCTGCTGCTGCTGCCGCTGCTCTCTGTCTGTCTGTCCGTTTGTCTGCCTGACCTGGCCTGCCACGGTTGCCTTCCTTGTTGTCAGTAGAAAGCCATGGCATGTTTTTCAAAACTGTTGCAAGATTTCTGATTTCAATTGACAAACAACAACAACAACAAGAAACAACAAAGTTGACTTCTTCCAAAAACCGAGTTTTAATCTTTACAGCCAACAAAGCGATTTTGTGACTCATAAGCGCCATGAGGCTTCTAAGCTTCAAAACGACCACTAAACTCTTGTGACTCTTCTGACTCTTGTGCTAAGCTCACCTTTTAAAGTCGTAGCAAAATCAAGAGCAAAATGATATTCTCAACAGTCGTGTGTCACAAAAATATCTCCCAACTCATATTTCATAACATGAACAAATCCCAAATAATTTAATCCTTTATCAACAGCATAAACACATGTCAGCAGCGCCGATACAAAAGGACATAACACAATGATCACAATGTCTGTCAAACTTTTTTGTAAATCCGCCTTGTAGATCACAGATTAAACGCTTCGGAACTTCCCCACCATAATGCCACAAATTCAAGTCTTTTCCTACGCTTTAGGGTTGATTACGCGTTCAACTCAACTCCGCACAACGCTCAACGCTTGGCATCTTTTGCTGCCGCCGCGTTTATGGTTTCATTAGCGCACGTGATTCTTATCAGTCTCAATCGGTAACAAAGCGTGCGCGTTCGGCTTGTCATCTTTTTAATGAGCATAAAATCTGGCAACGCTTTTGTTACTAATCTGATTGTTGGTCACGTGTCGCAGACGCTTCTTTTGCTTTTTCTTTTGGGCGTTTTGTATATTACAACTTATCGTTTTAAGCGTTGTAGAAGGTATTGTTTTATCGCACTCGTTATATATATATGCTCGTTTGGGATTTGTTGGCTTTGCCAACCCTAAAATGCGTTTTCACATGGGCGAAACTAGAAACAAGCCGCTGACATCAGATGCAAGCACTTTCGTTGGCGCGCCTTTATGGCCAAACATTTGTGTCTTAAAGCCAACGCAGCCAACGAAATTTCTTGCATCTGTTGTCCGTTTAATGTTGCCTCGGAATTTTCCCACAATTTGGCTTTAAGTTGTACAACAGCAACAACAACAACAATGAAGGCGCCAACAAGCCATGTATTCAACCCCAATGGCAACGCGGTTGCACAGCAACCCCCAAAAAAGGGGCGACAGCATTTTCCAAGCCTTCTTGTTGCCTGGCAACGGTTTTCCGCTACATTTTGGAGACTTCTCCGTTGCGTTTACGCTCTTTGGCGCTCAAGCTGCCAACAACACGAGCGCTCATTTTGGCGCAATCGCCACCCACATTTGCAACACGCGTTCTCGCTCTGACATGCTCTATCGCTGTCTCACTCTGTTTAACACTCCCCAATGCCGTTGGCAGCCATTTTGAATTGGTTGTTGTTGCTTTTTCATTTCATTTTATTTCATTTTTGTATATTTTGCAATTCGAAACACATTTTGTTTGTATGTACGTGTGCTGTCAGCTTGACAAGCACTCGCCCCACGGCAAAGGGGGGCTGTACACATTGCTTGTGCTTATTAGAAATTTTATACAATGTGTTGCCAACTTATGCAAATTTGGCGTCTGCTGACTGCACCCCCGACCTGCCCATCTGCCAGCCAGTCTGCCTTAAAGGGGAAGTCGCGACAGCTAGACTAAACACAGACTTGGGCGTTTACTTATCGATTATTTTACTTTACACTTTGCATGAGCAAATTGAGGCAATTTTAAAGCGTTAATTTTGACGACTCGGTATGAGAAACGAGTAACAAGAATTTGCTACTGAAGTGAACTTCTGCCATGTGCAATGCTCACTTCAATCTTACAACAATTCCCAAACCCAAAAAACCTCACCTCGTCATATTTCTTCAACCCCAAAATGACTTTTCGCAATGGCATATAATTTTTGTTTTTTTTTTTCTGACTTTTTTTTATTACCTTTGTAAAATATTCCCATCATAATTTAGCAACAACAATAAATCTCAACAACTTCCCAATAAGAATGCAAACATAAATCTAAGCCAAGACATTTCCTACTCACAGACACAAACCATAAGCGGAGACGCCAAAGGCAACAACGAGAAAAATTTGCCTTCAGCTTTGATTTTTATGCAAATCGCAATTTGATATTCAAATTTTGTTTTTTTTTTGTTGCAGTCGCAAAATAAAATAAGAAAAGCAACGAAATCAAAAAACATTTTTTGATGAAAATAAACGAAAATACGTTTTGAAATTGCATTTCGTCGCTGTTGAATAATGCGACACGTGATCGAGTCGGCGGCATCGACAGCGCGTTGACGTCGTTGCAGTTGCTGTTGCCGTTGCCAATGACGACGACGACGACGGCAACAACTTCAGCGTTTGTCTTCGAACGAAGCCGGCGGCTGTCAGACAGTTGCCGACGCCACCGCCGCCGCCGGCACGACGGGACTTGGACTTGTGGCAACGATATTTTGTCAAGCTAAGGCAGGAGTGTGGAGCTGTGTGGAGCGCTCCGTTGCCACGTGCAAAGACTACTAAAAGGAGCGCCCTACATTGTCGCAATGTGCCAGCACTACGACGGTTCAAATCGTGTGCTAAGCGGGGACTTTGAGTAGAAGAGAAGCGCAACAATGCTGAGCTGAGCTGAGTTAAGTTGAGCTGCGGTGGCCAAAAGCGATTTTGTTTGACACGAGTGCACGAACCTCTAACAACAACTAAAGACAGACACACACAGAGAGACAGTCAGACAGACAGAGGAAGACGTACAAACAAACAAAACGCTCCCGTACAAGCGGCAAAGGCGGCTTTGGGTAGCATGACCTCAAACAAAATTCCAATTGGGTCGTTCAGTGATCGTAAAAGAAAGAGCTTCAAAAAAACCCACGATTTGACTTGACTTTTGTTCAACAACAACAATTTCGATATTTTCATTTCCATTTTCATTTCGATTACGATTTCGTTGGATTTCATTTCATTTCGTCGACAACAACATGTCGTTAATGTCGCATACATGTCGTGCCGTCTGACATCACAACAACTTTGACAGCAAGACTTTTTGTACTTTTTTTTAGACTTTTTGGGTTTCATTTATTTGCTACAGGAAGTTCGACACGTGGCCACAACGGTGCGGCAGCTGCCACAGCTGGCGGCGATCCTGTGCTTTCACCCACTTGGCGACACTCAATAAAAAAAAAATGCTTTATTGCGTAGATCGCATAAATGTATGTATGTCTGTATGAATGCATGAAATAATGCATTCCATTCAACATCACTCAGAACAAACCAAAAACCGAAAAAAATGAAAAAAAAAACAAGTATCTACAACTATTGACTTAATGAACGGCCGTCGAGGTGCGTTCGTTATTTTGGCACGTGTCCCTTTCAGCTTTCAGCTGTATTTGTGTTTGTGTATGTGTTCGTATTTGTATTGGTGTTTGCATTGGTGTTTGTGCAGCCCTTTGGCAAGGGCGTGTTTTACGTGCCGTCGCTCTGAAATAATAATATATTCGAATGTGGGTAAAATATACTATGCCACTAATTGACGTGTGTCGCTTATTGGACGACGTCGTCGCCGAATTCGAATTTCTGTAATATAATGTGCAATCTAATTGGAACTTTTGTGTTTAATGCATGCATGTTCTATGAACGTTAAGGTTCACATGAGAATTCTAATAAATTTAATGGCAATCCGAGCGCTCAAATAAGCCAAACCAATTAGTTTGATTAGACAGACTTGTGCACTTTGTGTATTGAATGAATTAAAGCAAATATTAAATGGGCACAAAGACGATCTTAAGGGAGTATTCTGGTCTAGAAGCCTAAAATTTAGTCATTTTTCAAAGTACAGTAAAAAAATAAAATAAAAACATTTTAATTTCCAGTTTTTTACAAAATGTTGATTGATATTTAAAGAATCCAGAATAATTATTACAAGAAAAATAAGTTTAATATCATCGAGTCATTATGTTGTAAAGTTTAGACCAAAAATAAAAAAAGTGGTATCCGGAAAATAAAAACAAAAATTCAGTAATGCTAAGGAAAGACTTTATTATGATCCAAACTTAAAGAAAAAAACTTTAAAATTTTTTGGTAAAACAGTGAAGATAAAAAAAAGGGATTTTATGCCATTTTTTTATCTTTACGAATTTTTTAAACACAAAACACATTTTTTAAAAATAGTAAAAAACATTTGTTTTCCAAACCCGAAGTACCTGTCATAGAGAAATATATTAAGAAGATTAATTTAAAATTTGGTGGTGATCGGATGATTAGCATTGGAGATATCCTGTCAATTAGTTCGCAAGAAATTGTTTCGAGAAAAACGCATTTAAAGTTTCGCTCATCGTAAAGCGATAATGGTACTTTTAATTTTAGACCAGAATACCCACTTTAAGTAAAACAAAAGTCCAACAAACTGTTATGGGTTTATTCAATTTTGCTGAAATTTCAACTTGAATTACTTTTCTTCAGCAACTTTTATACTTTAGTTGTTTCGACGCACTTGTTCTGCATTCATGCCTCACATGCTTAGCTAAAAGATACATTGGCGCACATTTTGTTTTTGTGTTTTTCTTTTGAGACAATCAAGAACGCATAATCAAATAAGCACAAAGCACAAATTCAAGAACTTTTTGCAAGCAATTAATTCCAATCAGTGTTGCTACACGACAAAAGGCAAATAATGTTGATTAATTGCAATCATTGTGGCACATTATCAGCACACACACACACACACACACACACGCACACGGACACATGAACAACAACAAAAAGAAGTCAACGAAACTGATTACAACATAAATTCATTGAAATTGCAACAATAATAATAACAACAACAACAACTAACAACGACATAAACGTAACGAGATAAGATGACAGAAAAAATTATGCCAACAAACAAAGAAATGCATTAAGAAATGCGCTTAAAGACACACAAGCAAAGACGTGCAACGTGCAAACTTAAGCAACAAGTGAGACAGACTGACAGACAGACAACATGTTAGAGAAAGAGAGAAAGAAAGAAGACAAGAGCGTGTGACAGTCATGATTAAGTGAACATTTAATGTTGCTAATGAATGTGATGCAGCAGCAGCAGCAGCAGCAAGCAAGGAAGACTCTAACGAAGAAGTGAAAGAACTCGACGAGAGTCAAAATGTCGCACGCAATGCGAACTCGTTGACTTTTGAGTGGGAGCGAATGAATAAGCAAAGTCAGCGTGCGAGGAGCGACCCTCTTGAGCATGCCAGACCAAACCCAACGACCGAACGATGGATCAGACAGTGAAGGCAGACTGACTGTTGTCTCCTTTTGCTCAACTTCTGCCTTGTGTTGATCATCATTATCATCAACATCATCATCATCATTATCAACAAGAACAACATCATCAAAAATGTCTTGTTCAACGCCAGAAATCCATCAGTGGCAGACAAACAGAGGCGTTGAGCCAGACAGGCAACCATTTAAATATCCAATTGGAAATGAAGCGCATACTTGCATTACACACACACACACACACGCACACACACATAGACAGACAGACATTTGAAGAAACCCAGTTTAACAAGCTGATGTGCGCTGAGCTAAGCTGATCTTGATCATCATGTTGAGGCTGTTCATACTTGATAATGATGTTGTGCCAAATGCAAAAATGTTGCATTGACGCAGGCGGAGTGAAATGAAAGGGAAGAGTGCCTGCTCAATTGACTGCTGTGGTTACATGAATACAAAGCGCTCCAACTGTGTTCTTAAGTGGTGTCGCGTCATAATCCCACATAGTCTCGACTCGACTCGACTCACCACTCCACCACCACTCGTCTCGAAACGTCTGGTCTGCCTTAGTTTGCTTGAGTTTGCCTTGCTGCTCTTCACTGCTCAACGCTTGCTTGATCAGATGTGATCTGATCTGATTGCAAGTTGTGCGCAACACACATGCATGCAACACAACATGATGACGCGTCTGGAATGCAGATGTGCCTGCCAGCGTGCCAGCGTGCCAGCAAGCGATGCAGCCTGCCCACTGTGGCGGCACACAAATCGCATTTCTTATTTCATATGCTCAATGCTTTTGATACTTTCATGCATAAGCACATGCATGTGTCTGTGTCTGTGTATCTTGCAGCTTGCTGTAGTTTGCAGCTGCAATAATGTGCAAAAACAAATATTACATCTTTACTTGAAGTCTAATTAAATTTGAATTTGAATTAAATGCACAAAAACTCCATGTGGCAATTGCAACTTGCAACTGCAACTGTGAGCGGCACTTGCCAACTTACAGCTTGCAAATACTCGCTTTGTGGCACGCAGCTGGCAAGCACTTAATGTGGCAAGACAGCTTTTACAGAGGCGTCGTTAAGCGATTTGCCATGTCAACTGACAGTGGCAACATTCTAACAAGCATCTTTCTAACACACACACACACACACACACACACACACACATATGGGCACAAATTTCTCCTTCACAGTATTGTACGTTAGTATTAAAGAAACAGGAAGTCTGTTGCTTCTTGCCACACGGTGGTCTCATTTTCATACGAAATCATTTACATTTGTGTTCTTGTCATTTGCAATTGCAAATGTTGCGTGGGTGCTGCTGCAACATGCTGCAACATGCTCTGACAAGTCTCTGACATTTAAAGTGTTTAAACAACAACTAAGGCCAAATATTGAAAGACAAACAACATGACAACTCTGCTAATTGGTTAAACGCCCAGTAGCAGATTGCTCTCGGTCAGGCAACGCCTAATGCCAAAAACAACAACAACAACAGCAACGACCAGCGGTCCAGAGTCGCCAACGCCACACCGCGCCACAGTAGCAGGTGCCATCAAATTAGTAGTCAGGCAACAACAACAACAACAACAGCTCTATGGCTGCCCGCGTCTGACATGATACAACAACAATAACAACAACGTTAGCAACAAAAAATGTCAGTTAAGTTGCTGCAAAGGCAAGAAAGATGCTCCTCGCTTATACAATCTAATCATGCGTCGTTTGTGGTCGGTCGTCTTCATCGAAGTCATCGATCGACGACGGTTTTGGTCCCTCGCGTATTTGCGTTGATTTAGAAAGAGGGAGACAGAGACAGAGAGAGAGAGACAAAGAGCGTCGCATGCAGGGAGGCATTTTATAAATAGAATTTGACAAACTATCGACAAAGGCGACAACACCAACAACAACACCAAAAACAACAACGATCATGGCGATGATAATGACGTTGCTGATGACTACCATATTGAATGCTATTGAGTTAGCTTGGCTGGCAGCCTTTTTAGCCTTTGTGTTGTGGCATGCATGCTTAAGCAGCAGACAAACAAAAAATGTTGCCTCTGTGTTGCAAGTTGACAGACTTTTTGATTTTGTTCGGTTTCATGTAATGTTCAAAAAAGGTTAAAAAGTTGATTAGATAAATAAATAATGTTTAAACCCAAAGAAAATATTTGATTACGCGTCATTTATGCATTAAAGCGCTTATGTGTCAGTTGTTACACAGTGTCACATACGGCAGTCTAATTTACTAACTTTGTCTACATGTTTAATATTACATTGTTGCATGTGTTATATGGCAAACGTGTAACATAGGCGTATGTGAAATTGCTTTTTTGTCTTTAATTAGTTTTTAAGAACCTTGAACCTTTTTTGAAATTTACAGATCTTTATTGTATATATGACGTAGAATTAAACGCTTGCGTGTCTTCTGGCGTGCTTTTTACAGCAGCATATTTTTCAATGATGTCTTAATTTTATTAATTGTTTTTAAAAATGATCTATCAAATTGAAAAGATGATCTTTCCTACATTCTTCGCTTTCACCAACAAACCCTTAAACAAAAAACATTTTAAAATGTATCTTTAAAGTATTTGCATCCAAAGTAATGCTCGACACATGTTTTCTTAATTCTTGCTCTTCTACGCCCTCGTTCCCCTGTCCCTTACGCCTACGCTTACTTGGTGCACATTCGTATAGTTGTAATTCGTATGCAGAAGGCATGCGCTACCGGATGCCTTAGCATTGTTAACTTGGCTATCTTTTGCCTCTTTCGATTGTTTGAATTTGGCCTGAGTTTGTTCTTCATCGAATGATTGTTGGCGTCATTTGTGTTTAAATTATTGTTTTGCTTTTTTTTTTACCACAATTGTCGTCGCCATAAACAAATCGCTGCTCAATTACGTTTAACAACTTCGACAACTTGTTTCTTGGCCTGGCCAATTGTTAACTATTGTTGGCTTCACTATTGTGTTTTGTTATTGTCATTATTGTTGTTTTTTTAGTTTTGGTTTTGGTGTCTGGCTTTTGTTGTCGTCTACGCCAATCGTATGCGATTTAAAAATAGAAATTTCAAAACCAGTCTCAGACATGTGTTTGTGTTTCTGTTCAAAAAAGGTTTTCGAATTTTATTGTCGCTGTGCGTTTGTCTTATTTTTAACTAACAACAATACAGGAAATTGTTTTCAACGTCTTTTTAATTATTATTTCTTTTTTTTTTACACATTAGGAATTTCTAATTATAGAAAATAGTTGAGCCCTCTTCATAGCTGTAAAACTCAAATGATTAAAATAAGTGACAAACACTTAGAGAAATGTCAATTAGTTTTTCAAGGCACGCAACTCTTTTTAGGAAAGCTTAAAATACTCAATTTATTAAAAGCAAGTATCAAAAATCCTTTACAGAATACGAGGATTGATATTTCGAGCCTTGGTTACACTAGGGTTTATAAAAGGAAACATATTTTCTGCATTCTTAATATAAATAGTGCATTTTTGGTTCGGACCATGCATGAGTCATCGATCCAATAAAGTATTTATCTGGCATATAAGTGGTTACATGCCCGGGACATATCTATTCATGATATTTCACTAACAACGCGCTTTTAATATTGAAGTTCTAGCAACTAAAGGAAATTTGGTTTGAAGATTGACATTTATTTATATTATATATCGCTTATATTTTATTATGCTTTATACTTTTTTGGGTCATCTATGTATTTATATATATTTTATCCAAAAGTCTTAATTATTATTACTATATTAAATTAATAGACAATCATTTTTAATCGAGACTAACTCATTGGACAGACACGTATTATTTAAAAAGGGTTATTAATGAAAGATGCTGAAGTTTGTTGTATACTATTTCTGATCTAATTATTTGAACTAAATCGATAGTTATAAAATAAAAAGAGAAAAAGTTGATTGTTGATTCTAAAATAAATTTGACTTTAGAGCAGAAGAGATGCCACTACCAACTAGATACATTAGAACGGCAGAAGCGTTCTAAGCTAAAACTTAAAAAAATCTTCTCAACATTCCTTTAAGAATATTTCGATCAAGAATGTAAAAATTGTCATTGAAAATGTTATATTTGCAGCTGAGAACATTTTATGTTACCTCAAAACTCAAAACATAAATCATAAAACACATAATAAATCTTAAAAAAAATTAATGCTATAAAAATGTATTTTATTTCAATAATTTCAATCATGCCAAACAAATTTCGCTGGCAACCTTTTTTCTCAAAATTTTTAATAATCAAATTTTCAAACAAATTAAACAAAAATCAAAAACCAAAAAAAAAGGAACCGAAAAGAAACAAGCAACTTAATACATTCTGACAAGAAATTGACAACTAACAAACTTGCGAGGCATGTTCTTAGTTGCCCAGTTGCGGCGATGACAACATGATGTGAGAACAAGTACGAGTAGCCAAAATGCTAAATTAAACTCACGCACGATTATGGCGTGACATGCCAGCAAGCAAGCAAGCAAATGAAGAGATCGGCCAAGGGGTGCAATTGTGGGCAAAAGTTGTCGAGCGCATAAATACGCAGATGCCAATGACGACAACGACAAGTGCAACAACATGTTGCAGCAACAACAACAACAACATTTGGCAGCATTTGCAAACGACGGCGACAACTAACACAAATACAAACATTTTCAATAAAACACACATATGAAAATAAAAAGCAGAGAGACAGAAAAGCAGAAGGCAGAAGGCAAAGCCGACAATGATGATGACAATGATGCACTTAAATGGACAGCGAGCCAACGCATCACGCAGCACTGGGAGTTGGTCAATTGAAAAAGTTGGCAACGACAGGTTCAGGTTCTTGTTGCTGTTGCTGTTGTTGTTGCTGTTGTTGTTGCAGTTGCAGTTGCTATTTTGGCAGTCGGCGCATGTCATAACAGCAAACGGCAACTCAACGCATTTGTGCGAATGCTTTGAGCCTTTTATGTCTCCGCATAAAATAGCAAAAAAAATAGCAAAAAATAGCAAAAAAAAATATCAAAAAAAGAAGGCATTCTTTGCCGCCAAATTTAGTGCGAGCCACCGACGACTCTTGTGTTGATCGGCGACTTGTTTTGTCTGTTGTGTCGCCTTTTAAAGCATTACGCGACCGATATTTCTCATTTCGTCCTCGTTGCCGTGCGTATTTGGCCAACAGTTGACAACAACAACAAGAATAGCAACAACAACAACAATAGCAATAGCAAAAGCAACAAGATCAAACAGATGGCAACAAGTGTTGTCGACTATAAAAGTTCAGAAGTTGTCACATTCGTTTGTTGTTCTTCTCTTTGCCGCGCATGGCTTGCTGTGCAACACATGTGTGTCTGTGTGTGTGTGTGTGTGCCAACAGATGCCAAGGCAGCAACAATTGCAGGTGTTTTGGCTAAAATGTTGTCACCTCAAACAAGCAACAGCAACAAGAGCCAAAATTTAATGTAAGCGTTAATATTTATCTTCTTTTTGGCATCGCCTTGTAAATCATAATTTTTGCGCCTTCCTTTTGACAATGACAACGACAACACGGCAGTGTACACAACAACAGCAACAACAGCAACAACAAAAGAGACACAAATGTGCAAATGTCTGCTTACAACATTACATTTTGCACAGTTGTTCACAACAGTTGTCGATGTTGTTGTCACCGTTGTTGTTATTGCTGCTGCTGCTGCTGTTGTTGTTGTTGTACTGTTTGTTGCCGGTTTTTTTCCACACATGATTTTCCTTGTATTTTTTTTGTTGTCTCTTTTTAGTAAACATTTTATTTATCATCTTCCTCAATCAGCAACATTATCAACACCATGACAGACGCGCTCAGCCAACCGCCCGCGCCACCCTCGCATATATGTATGTATGTATGAATGTATATTTTTACTGCAACTTCCTTGACCACTTTTTTGCACTGCCGTTGTTGTTGTATGTGTTGTTGTTGCGGTTTACTGAGCAGTTGCTTTAACAAATTATTTATTTACGAAATGATGACTTTCTTAAGTGGGAAAGAGAAGAAGAAGCAAAAAAAAAAATATTAATTATTTAATAAGTTGCATTGCACAATCTTTTTGCGCATCTTCGCAAAATGTTTGTTTGTTATTTTTTTATTTATTTGTTTGCGTATTGAAATTGCTGAAGTCGCAGTCGAAGTCGAAGTCATCTTTGTCGTTATCGTTGTTGTCGCTGTTGTCGCTGTTGTTGCCGTGACGGAACGCCCCGACGCCCACGCCAAACGCCAATTAGTCGGAGGCGTTACTCATTTGACTTGCAAATTGCATTGAGGATTAACAACTTAATGAAGTGAATTTTATTTTATCTTCTTCATTTTTATTACACCAAATGGCATGAGTTAATATTAAAGCAAATTGATTTTATGTTGTTTGTTGAAGGGTCTTTAGTAAAGCTAAGCAATGCATCAGTTTTTATTAAACGATCTATTATTTGACCAATTGATAAAAACATGTGATATTTGTTTAAGTTAATCATCTGAACAAGAGATGGTCTTATATGTTTAGTTTGTTTGTTCAAAAAGCTAAAGATACAATGTCTATCCACTTTCAAACTTACAAAGCATTAAATAAGACACGCATGATTTGATTTGGCTTCATAGAAGCGTTAAAGATCTGAATTAAAAAATTTGACAAAAAGATATATAAAAGTAAACATCATATAATTCTATGTCACATTAAGCCATACAAAACATACGGCAGTCTAACATTAATCGTGAACACAAAATTCATATGTTGGACTTATAGAGTAATAATCATATGGAGTTGAAAATGAGCTCTTCAAAATATGAAAGAAAATTTCTCATTTTTCATTTGTTTACCAAAATTCACTATGAGACTTACGGCTTTTTATTTAATAATATTTTAAGACTCCTTTTAATAGTTTGTTTAATAGAAAATTAAAATAAATAAATATTAAAAAACTATTTGTTAATAATTTAAAAATACAGCTGTCCTAAATAATATCCTATGCCATTTTAATAAATTTTTCTATTAACAGTACCTAATAGAGTTGCCAGTATAGGCCGGTAAGAAACTCTAAACGGCCTTTGAGCGCGATTTCTACTCTATATGGTTCTTACACAATGGCTGTGGCTAGTCTACCGTATAAGCCCATAATTAATAGCAAATCTTTAATTTATCTTTAGACAAATATGAGCGAACGTTGTGACTTGTTCGATAAATTTCAAATATGTCAGACAAACGTATACAAACATTTGCCAATTTGCAGCAAATAAAAGATGATCTTCGATATACTCAATAGATTTACATTCATGCGGTTTACACAAACATTTCAAAGCATTATAAACTTGTTTCGTAGAACTCGAACGCGATCGGATCGGATCGATCGATCGATCGAGAAAGACACACAAAACGAGAAAAATAGAAAATTATTGCATAAACTTTTCCACATTTCTGAGATTGAAAAGAAAAATGTCGATAAAAATGATGATTTTTATTGACTACGGATGCAGTTAATAAACAAGACAGTCAGACAGACGGGCAAACGCAGGCGGCAACACACGCACACGTCAGTTGAGCAAATGCAACTGTATTCTTATAAGAATTATATATTTTGTTTGAGCGTCTGCTGTTGATGAAGTTTGACTGTTAAATGTTGAGTGTTGCTGATATGCCGTTGCCGATCAGACTGTGGCAATATGGCGCGCATCTGTTGCAACAAAAGATACAAAAACAAACTAAATATATATGAACAATTTTTGTTGTTGTTGTATTTTGAAAGCTGCGGCACACTTTCTGTTTGCCATATGAAAGCAAAGTGAAAACCATATTGAAAATAAAATTTATGAAATAAAACATGAGGTAGACATACGTCGAAATACAGACAGACAGACAGACCGACAGTTGGACAGACAGACGTTCAACTGCGTCAGCAACATGGAGCACAAACGTTTTTGGTGGCGTCGAAGGCGTTAACATGTTGCACATTTGGCTTACATGCGGCAATTCTTTGCCACACACACACACCCCTTTTGCCATGTACAACAGCATGTGCTAGACTACACCACCCTCTTACTCCACCTCAGCACTTTTTCGTATTAGATTTTGTGGCAAATGTACAGACAGCAAGACATGAGCGGTAGTTTTGTCTGATGTCAAATTCTGTTGAACTAAACGGGGAGGAAAAAAAAAATTAGATACTTTTTACCGCATTTCCAGTTAAATCGGAAGTAGTTGTCTTGTCTTGCACGCAACTGAAAATCTCCGCTTTGGCATGGCGACTATTATTGTGCGTGCACCTCCCCCAGCCGCCAGCCGCCTGCCGTCATCTATATATGAAGATATATAAGTATAACGGTGGCGCATCATAAAGCAGCGCGCGATTAACACGCTATTTCTGTCACGATCGACGACATTTGGGGCGTTCTGCTTTGTTGGGTGTGGGGTGGGGGGCAGCCGTACGAAGCAGCATAGACATAATGATGCCATCGGGTTAAGTTCTAATAATTCTAACAAATTTCACTGATTATTTACGGCATGTGCCTTGCAGCATTTTCCCTTTTCTCAGACTTTTTTCTTACTTACTACCACATGCCTTTGCACCTTTTGCGGCAAGCAACATATGCATGCTAAAGAAAATAAATACATATATAAAAATCATAATGAAGCAACAATTGAGGCTTTAAATTTATGCGCGCCAATAGTTTTCCAACGTTTATTTATGTGTTTATGCTTTAATGAGGCTTTCTTCTCACTCAACTCAACTCAACTCAACTCAAGTCGAGGCACACAGCAATATATACTGCGTGTGTTTTTATCATATTTGGCTTAAAATAAGGTGACAATGCACGTTTAATCATATTTCAAAATGAGTGCTGTTGGCAGCTGCTGTGCAACATCGAAGCATCGAAAACAACCAAAAGCAAATTCATAACCAAAACGAAAGCCAGTTTATATTACAATAAAGCTTTCACCTCATTACCAAATGAGGCGTAGGCTAGTGGCGGCGCAAGGGCGACATTTGAGGCACAGACATATATACCATATATACAACCATTCAAGTGCCATTAATGAGCGCATAATTTGAAGAAAAAAAAATCAAAATGAAACTCGTTGAAATGAGCAACTCATTACAATAACAACCGAAAATTCAAACAATAAAGCTAAAATAATGACGTCGTCAACGTTAACGTCGACAACGACGAACCTGAACCTTGGAGACCTCAACCGAATTCAAAACAACTCAAAGCAGCTTAGCTCAACTCGCTCGCTCAACTCGCTTAGTTCACACACAGGTGTGCGCAATCAATCAACATGAGATCACATTAAACTGAAAACAACAGCGACGTGAAAATAAAACAAAAAAACAAAAAACAAAACACAAAAAGCCAAAATCAAAATCAAAACCGAAATTCAGAAATAAACAACCTAAAAACCACAATCAAAAAGCATTCAAGAGACGCTTAAATAAAACCGCACAAACACAGACATACTTTCATGTATATATTGTTATTATATATATATAAAGAAGCCGCTTGACCGACCCGGCTAACTTGTTCCTTCATTTGTAATGAGCACATTACCGCTTGCCTGCCAACGTGCCATCGATCAATCGAACGCACCCGCTACGCACAACAAGCTGAACTCACACACACACACACACACACACACACACGCTTTAAGCCATGGCCTAAACGCGTTCTGTACGCTCGTTCATTACATGCGCGTTTCACGTGCCAAATTTACAATTTATACTTTGCCGTCCGTCCGCTTGAACTTGACTTGCTCGACGACAGACTGACTGACAAACAGAATGAATTTGTCTGCGTTGACAGCAATGAAACATGTTCAAGACTTTTGGCCCAGAAAAAAAAAATAAATGCAATTATTACAAGGTAACTTCTTCTTACTTTCTAAGAAGCTTCAACTTTATAATATAATTATGGAAAAAGATTTAAACATACAAAGTAGCAACACTCAAATGCCAAATCGGCTACTTTCGTCTTAAAAGATACGTTTCGTGTTAATGACTTTTTAACGAATACAACAGTTTATTTGGGCAGCACTGCTTTAGGCCAACGTAGCCTCAAAAAACAAATACTAATTAATGTATTAGCATTTTTATTTGTTTTTGTATTTTTTTGTTTCTGGTTGTTCTTCTATTTTTTGTTGGCTCTTGTTGGGTTTTAGCCATTTTTTTATAAGGTATGCGTCAGCAAACACCTGCAGCTGCGACTTTGTTTCGGCTGAGGCTGTGACAAGTGGTCAATCAACAAAATGAGCGTCAAATTAACACGCAACTTGACTGCGACTGTGGACTCATCCGCCCGCCGCTTCTTTGCCAAGCCAACAACTTCTACTTCTACTTAGACATAAATGCTCATTAGCATAAATACAAAGAAGAAATCTTTTGCCAAGCAAGCAAGCGGGCGAAAGTGTGTGCGTAGTTGGGAGAGTTGGTGTTTGAATTATTGTGTCAATGCGTTACAAAACTATTTTAATTGGCGGCAATTGTCCAAAGCGCCGCCACCCGCAACCCGTCTTGCCATCATAGCACAACAGCTGTGCGCGCATGTGCGTATGCGTAATTCTACTACTTGATTTTAATTGAAATTAGCATATTGAACAGTCAACGCTGAGCCATGCAGGCGGCACATATCAAAGCTGACCGCGACGCTAAGCGCACTTGGCCGTTGTTGTTGAACAAAAAGTCGCAAAAAAAGAATATTGATACCGAAATTGGAGGTCACGTGCGCAGCCACAAAAAAAAAAGACACCGACCAGGCAATCGTTGTTGTATGCATTACAGACAGACTGACAGACAGACAGCGAACAACGCTGACAACATCGCCAGCACATTGCCAGCGCTTTCAAGTCTTTGGCAAAGCCGACGACCAAGCCGCCGCCGCCGCCTTCCGCCATCCGCCACCGCTGACAATGACAGCTTCGATCGCTTCGATTCGATCGACTTGGTCGCTTGTTTGGTCGCTTGGTCGGTCGCTCGATTGTTGTGTGCAAGTGAACCCTTGCAAATGACGCCTTAAATTGAAACGCGTCGCATGAAAACGCATGAACATTTTATGCAATAAAATGCTTTTTAACGCTTTTGTTGTTTCTGACTTTCGGTCAATTCGATTTTAAGCCATATGCGCAACGAATGCTTTGAGTTAAACGCGCAAAAGGGTGCGCAATGAGCGCAAGGATAATGTTAATGATACCGACGAGGTCAACTCATACTTATTGGCAGATGATCGAAATATTTCAACGTTGCACAGTTTAAATGCCAACTGACAGTTGAGAAATTGTCAAGCAGACAACACAAAAACAACGACAACTTATACCCTACACATACAGTATATCAGGGTATATTAAGTTTGCTTGTGAATAAAAGTATTTTACGCTTAGAAGAGAAGTAAGAAACCATTAAGTATATTATTATAGTTTTATCCGTCCGTCCTCACCAATGGTTCTCGCAATCTATAAATGCTAGAGATATGAAGTTTGGTGGTTGTACCTCTTATAGTTCGGGATACCTTCTCGCCCAAGTATCAACGCCCACTTTTCAAAAGACTATTTATATACTCTGTTGGTAGACTGAGTAAACCTGACACCACAAAATGATGTACCACAATTTTTGCCCCTCCCCCTCAATGTTGCCCACAAAGACAATCAAAATGAAATTTTTGCTAAATTCCTAGTTTTTTGAATTATTTTCTTGAAATGGAGAAATACAAATACATATTTATTTTAGATTTCGGGCGTGGCATCTCCGGCCGGTTGTACAGGGTATTATATCGTCGAGTATACTCCGCCCTTGTTGTTGGGGCATGTGCCGACATGAAGAAAGCATGAAACACACTTGAGCGCATAATTTTTGCCGTACGCATTCATACATCAGTAAATGTAAGTAAGTCGCACTTTGTATCATCAGCATCTTTATTTTATTAAAAAACAACATAAAAACTTTTTGCTCGCCTTGTTGCTTTTTTGCAATGTTATGTTGTTGTTGTTGTTGTTTTTTATCGTCTTTTTTTATGCCATTGTTTGTTTGTTTGTTTGTTGTTGCTGTTGTTGTTACTACTGCGCCAAATGAAAATGAACACGTGCGTCCGGTTGCTGAATCCGCACACACATACACACACACACACATAAGCTACTGTATGAATATGTTAGTATGTTTAAAATTACATAAAAATGCAAAAAATTCCAATAAGAATGAAAAAAAACAACAAAAACAAATGCACACCCACAACTGCACTTGAAGCGCCAAAAGAAATTTACAATTTTCCAGCAAAATGCACACACGCATACATTCACACTCACACACACACAAATAGCCACGAACAGTGTTACTAATACAATAGCAAATTATACTTCACGCCTCAACGCACAACGAGGCGTATGAGTATTATTCTTATTACTATTTTCAACTGTTGTTGTGTCTATTATTGTTGTTGTTGTTGTTGTTGTTTGCCTTGGATTTTGTGCGTTAAGTGACTGAAACGGCAGCAAAATAAAAAAAAAAAACAAAAACAAAAACAAAAACGCACATGTTTGTGTGCAGTCGACATCACCCAAGTGTGCAATTTCAAGTTGATAACTTCAACGCAACAACAACAATAAAACAGCCATCAAGCCAACAACGAGATTCATTCATTGCAAAACAACAACAACACAGCAAGAATACAAAAAAGAAAACACACGGTAAGCAGAAAACAGGCGCAGCAGCAGCAGAGCAACAACAACAACAACAATTGCAAAACGATCGCATTGCGACGCAGTCAGCACGACTCACTCGAGCTGAAAATCATTGCGCGCATGTCGGTGTTTGTCTTATGAAGCGCTTTGGGGGCGGGGGAGCCAAAAGCGGCCAACGTAGCCAAATGTTTTAAGGTCTCGCTGCAGCTGTGCAGCACAACCGACAGCGGCCAGCGGGCATACATGCACACACACACACATGTGAAACACATACTAAGGGCAACAAACAGCAATGGGCAGAACAATGACAATGAATGGCACATGAAACAAGACACGCGGAGACGAGGCCAATGCGGGCTACGTCTGCTACGGGCTTCCACGTGGGCGTATTAAACTGTTTCATTGACAAATGCCGGAACTCTAATGTTGCATTTATCAAATTGTAGCATTGCGTTTGCACTTTGATTGAAGTTTACAAAAAGCAACGTGTGTAATGTAAAAAAGTAAACCAAAATTTATTGCCGCTTACCTTAGAATGTAATGCAAGAATTATGTTGAAAACTCGAACGCCGACAAAGCACAAAACACACAAAACCATGTAAAACACTTTCATAAACACAATTTTATTATTTAATGGCATTTAAAAAGAAATTCTTCGCGTGCTTTTAAAAAACAAAACTCACAAAAAGAATTAAAGCGACGGCCCACGCGCACAAACACCTAACTAAAGAAGAAGACAGTTAGGTGAAAGAAGAAGCAGCCGCATAGATCATATTGGCATTCACACAAATGTCATGCACACCTGCAGAGCGCATATATGCAAAAGAAGAATATGCAAAAAGAGAGCGCAAGAGAGCGCATAATGATGAGTGTGTGAGGCTGTGTGAGCGTAACAAGTGTTGTGTGCACAAATTGGCGGAAAAAGAAGTATGAGAGTATGAAAAGCAAAGAAACAAAAACAACAATGCATACAATCATTAAAATCAATTTTTTTTTGTTATAATTTCTACGAATATGTGAAAACCCGTGTCATTGTTAAGCGTTTCAGTCACTTAGTCAACAATCTGTTGCAACTAATGCACGCAAATTGCTCAATTCCTGCAGACGCTTCTTTCACTGAAGCGCTTTAAGTGCTGATAATGATCTGTTACGCTGAAGATACAGAGATACAAAGATACAAATTGCCCGGATGCCTGACAGGCTCAACAGGTTTGACATAATTTTCACTCAGTGTTTGTTTTGTGGCAATGCGGCAAACTATTTGCCAAAGTGTGGCAGGCAAAAGTAACTCAATCAAGAAATGCCACAATACAAACACACACACACACACACACATGCATGCATAAAGATGCAAGCAACATTTTTTTGGGTGGAGCAACTTCCGTAGCCAATTTGAAAGCAAAATACTGCAATATTAAATAAAGCATGCAACTGCAAATTAACACAAAGTGTGCAAGCGAGAGAGAGACACAAGGTGAGCGTAAGAAAGACAGGTATGTAATTGAACATTTTAATGATGAAACCGTTGATTAAAATCAAAGTCAAGCCACGGCAAGCCAACGTCCAACAACGTTGATAGACAGACAGAGAGAGAGAGAGAGAGAGAGAGAGACAAAACGAAAAGCGGCGTGGCATGTTGTAACGCAATGCGGCAAGTCAGGAAGACACTTGAAGATACAATAAATATGATGATCAACTGATCATCAACACGAACGTGTCTTTGAATATCAACGTCGTCATCATCGTCAGCAGCATCATCATCAACAGCAACAGCAACAGCAACAACAGCAACAAAAACATAAACATCAACGACATGCAATGCGGTGCGACGACGTCATCAGCTACAACCTCAAGACAACAACAACAACAATGAGAATAATATGCTTTATAGTAAGTATAATAAAAATGAAACGTTCAAAACGGGAGCACATGCAACATAATTGAAAGCAATTTGTGGCAGCAATGTAAACAGCGTGAAGAGTTGTCTGCCTCGGTGACTCGACTCGAACGAATGAGGAACAAATGTGCCCCAGTGTAAGTGAGTATAATAGAATCAACGAGTGTTGATCTTCATGAGCAACATCATCGTCATCATCATCATCACCATCATCAGCAGAGTTATTATAAGCGTCATCAACAGTTTGCCAGCATAATCAACACACTGAAGCCACACACGTGTTGTTTGTCAATTGAGCTTCATAGGCAGCGGCGACACGAAGCGGGGGCCAACGTGCACAACTTCCGCTATGAAACGCAATTTAACGGAAGCTGTCTGCACGGCTACACATGCGTATATATATGCGAGCAAGAGCGGCGACAGGAAGGGTTCCGCGCACATGAGCACAGCTGATATTCATCAAGGAAATTGCACTCAAACGATTGCCAAACAACAATGATAAACTAGAACTTGATTAATCTCAATAATTATACAATTTACCAATTAATAAGAAACCACAAATCAAAGCAACTTATTTGGCTTTTATATTGGCAGTTGCTTTAATGCAATTTATATTACTACTGGAACATCCGGCTTAGCATCGTTTTACTCTTCTTAAAAGACATTTTTTGATAGCCAAACAATTAATTGAATTAAATGAAAGCATTCTTGCGTTAATCGCTTTCGCGCGGACAAGAACACAAGACCGATAAATCACGCGCCCACAACCTTAAGCCAGCAAAGGCATGAAAACCTTGGCAAGTTAATGACATTGAATGAGGTCACTTCGCGTGCATTATTACAAAAGCAAAGTGCCGACGACAGACAATGAAAAAGCGACGCATGGACGGACGGACGGCGGCAAGTGTCATTGCAGCGCAACGCCAAAGTCAGCAATAATTTGTGAGTCGCAAAAAAGCCAAAAACCAGCAGCCAACAACAACAACAACAGCGACAACAACAATGCACACGCCTGGCCAACTTAAACTGACTGCAAGCTGAAGTCTGAGCACGAAGCGCGCGCATTGAACAACGCTTAAAAAAGCTTTATTAAAATAATGATAATGATGATGTTGATGTTTGATAAAACTAATGTTGATGCTGATGATTTTATTTAATTCTTCTGTTTTTTTTTTTTTTTTTTTGCCGCTCGTCGCCGCTTGCACGCTTTGGCGTCAGCTATTTGGCTTTAATAAGCGTGTGTGTGTGTGTGCGTGTTTTTGCCGTTAGTTTTAATAAAGTTGCTAACTGTGCATAAACGTGTCGCAAATGTTGTTGCTTAGTTGCAGTTGGCAACATTTTATGCCATGAGCGAGCGAAAGTGTCTGCGCGCTGTGTGTGTGCATTTTTCTTAGCCGAGATTGATCTTTATCTTTTGGCTTAAAATTCGCAGAAAAATTCTTACACGCAAAGCCACAGCGAACTGCTGAAAAGGAGTGTCACGTAGACTGGCAGGCAGTCGTATATCGGACAAGCGGACAGACAGACAGACAGAGTCGGTCAGGCAATCTCAATCGCGTACGTTAACACCCATTCGCGTAGAGGTTATCTTGTTGCTGCTTTCAGAAATTTTATCACGCAAAGTATTATATGCCGCATTGCGCGATAACAATCGCAATGATCACAGTCAACAAAAGTAACCTGTTGTTGTCTGCAAATGCGTTCAGTTTACTTCATTTTTTTGCACAGAACACAGTGGCGTAGTTGAACAATGAAGCACAGTGGCAGAACACCAGCTTAGTGCTCAGTTAAATATATGAGTTTTCATAATAACTTAACACTTTTTAGGATAATTATAAACGCACAATAAGTCAAAATATCATTATTTTTATATTCACGCACAGAATCTCTATTAAAGTGCTGCCACTTAAGCAAAATAAAAATTATAAAACTGCCTAACAATGCTGTTCAAAATGTATTGCGCTCCTCAAACTGTGCAAAGCTTCTACAATTGTGAACAAAGTTTGTTTGTTAGGAGCCTCAAGTCTTACTGAAACATCACTGCACTTACGGCACTTCAACACTTAAAACCATTTTCATTTGAATTTGATTTCGTAATTAAGTTGTGGGTTTTTGACAAGAAATGCAAACAGGGACTAATCGACTCAGATACTATAGACCGGTATAGTATGTGCTTTATGTTACTTCTATTAAACTAACTATAAAATATTTACACATATGCGATGCCTACAACTACGCCCCTGTTGCTCCATTTATAAAACAATTCTTACAAGCCAAAAACCAATAACAAAGCTGAAAATAGCAACAAAAAATCAACAACAATGCGAAGCGTGACGTGTCCCTTATCGCACTTTGCCATCTCTGGTTTTTGTTTGTGAGCCACAAGTGGAAGAAAAAACTCTGCATTCGTTATCTGCAATTGTTTTTGTGCTTGTCGGACTTTAAATAGGCGTGTTTTAGGACGAGAACAAGTGGCAAATGCTTCGATGCCGCGTTGATTATTGCGTTATCGCCATGAGATCTTTAACTCAATTTTATGGACTCTGTTTTTTTTTCTTTGCACATAAGTCAGTAAAAACGCAATCATTTCATTCATTGCATTGCGTTGCGTGCATTGCCTTTTGCGTGCGTGACTTGTTAGAGTAAATTTAGAAATCTGTCGAGTGGCATTGATGGCCAAGATAGAGTAAATACAACGATACGCAAGAAAATTAATATCACTGCTTCAGGCAAACAATGCAAAAGTCGGTGTCGACGAGGCTACAGATCTTTTGTAAACAAAATAATACAAGTTTACTTAACAAATTCATGCAGTTTTTAACTCAATTCAACTTTGCGACACAAACATTTAAAGAAGGTTGTTTTATTTGGACCACTGCAAGTTTTAAGTTTCAAGATTCGACTACGCTACTACAAACAGATCCAGAAATCTGAAATTATTGAGTAAAAATTGTTTGAATCATAAATGCAAAACTTCCTAATTTGCTTACACGCAAAAATTGAGCAAAATTTCAGTGAAAACAAAATGTATTCGCATACTGTACGTGCAAACTACTTTCATGAATCAGCCCTTGACTTCGGCTCAGACGACTGGAGCTGGTATATCAAAATTGTTGTTATACGCTGTCCTACCGCAGAACCTCGCACGCATGACCAATTTATTACAAATCGAAAATCGCGTTTGAGTACAAAATAGCTATCTAGGTGCGAAACCGGGATTTTATTTTGTACTTCAAATCTGAGGCTCGAGTCTATAATAACGCTTAAGTTCAAGCGCATGCGAACATTTTTTCACATTTTAACACCACGAAACGCAACCTCACTTTAAATATTCGATAGACACAGACTGTGCGCCTTATGTTCCGCTCAAATCACAAATTAACATACAGCAGTTGAACATACAACAATCAGCTTCTGTTTTAGGTATTCGATTTAATTAAACTGAATTTCACACAAATAAAAAACATTTCTATAAGAAATCCACTTACTTAGAATTTAATTCTAAGCGGAATGAGTGCGTAAAATTAAAAAAAAAAAAAAGAATGATGCAAAACCTGGCAGCACTGTACGCAACACAAAAAACACTTTCAAAGACATGTGGCAACTCTTGTTTTGACGATTAAATCGACATTTCCGCAATTAGAAAAAGGCGGCTTTTATTTTTTCAGACGATTCATTTCTCTCGCAGACTTCAAAAATGGCGTACGTACATTAAAACTGATCCGCACGCATCGACATTAAAATGTGTGCAACGTTAACTTGAAACATAATAAAAGGTATTAATTCAATTATTTTCTCATTTATCACACAAATATTTTTGTCGGAAATTTGCACAAAGTATCTCCAGGGACGCGGGTAATGTCTGCGCTTTGGTCGCATTTTGAAGTGTGCTAAATAAAATACTGCTCACTTAGCATCGTTAGGTGACACTAATTACCTTACTGTCGCCTTGGAATTATAAGAGTAGTACAGTTGAAAACAATAGCTAATATATTTTCCACCAACCTAACCTCACTTTCTCTAATGAACTTTAACCTTTGCTTTGCAGCTTTGGTTGTACTGTTTGAACAACAAAGGCACGAACATGTATTTGTATAATCTAACGCTGCAAAAGGCGACGGGCATCACGCACGCGGTGCACGGTAATTTCTCTGGTGCCAAACAGCAAGAAGTACTGCTCTCACGTGGCAAGTCACTAGAGCTGCTGCGTCCCGATGCGAACACCGGCAAAGTACACACGTTGCTTTCGACAGAGATATTTGGGTGTGTACGTGCGTTGATGGCATTTCGACTGACTGGCGGCACAAAAGGTAATAAGAAGAAATTGAATAGTACCTAACCTCAATTTATCTAAGTTTGCACAAATCCCAATTGAGGCGACCTCATGTTAATGTTCGACTCAATTAGACTTTTAATAACCGTCTACGTGCAAGATAAATCATTACATAAACTTGTCGTCGCATTTGCCATGACCCCTCGTGTCATATCGAATTGAAACTATGAGTTACAAAAAAAAAAAATATATAAAAAATTTCCACTCACCAAAAAAATGTACAGTCGCCTAATTCGAACTTCATTTACTTTACTCGATTAGATTACATTGTGGTAGGCTCCGATTCTGGTCGCATCGTCATACTCGAGTACAACCCCGCAAAGAATGCACTCGACAAGGTGCATCAGGAGACATTTGGCAAGTCTGGCTGCCGTCGCATTGTACCAGGTCAATACTTCGCCATTGATCCAAAAGGACGCGCTGTTATGACCGGTGCTATTGAAAAGCAAAAGTTAGCGTATATTCTTAATCGCGATACTCAGGCACGTTTGACCATCTCTTCGCCGCTTGAAGCGCACAAATCAAATACACTTACCTACCACATGGTTGGTGTTGATGTGGGCTTCGACAATCCCATGTTT
Source organism: Phortica magna (assembly GCA_037044515.1). NCBI lineage: Eukaryota > Metazoa > Arthropoda > Insecta > Diptera > Drosophilidae > Phortica > Phortica magna. Next base: position 146,717 of record JBAMBP010002766.1, read on the forward strand.
GCTTGCTTGGAGATTGATTACGAAGAGGCCGATTTGGACCCAACAGGTAATTATAAAAATTTGTCCAAATGTAATTTGCACTTAATTCGCAGCTGTACTTGATTCCACACAAGGTCGGTTGCTAGACAAAGTGCTAGAGGAAACAACAGCGTGACTGAACCATTGGTGTTTGTGTAATTTCCTACAAGCACTTCACTGATTTGTTGCGCACAAAATAATTTATTCTTTTGAAAGTCACTAATCCACGTTTCTTTGTATTTTATTACCTTTTCGTATTAGGTGAAGCCGCTGAGCGCACACAACAAACGCTTACATTTTACGAACTTGACTTGGGCTTGAATCACGTTGTTCGCAAATATTCGGAACCACTTGAAGAGCACGCAAACTTTTTAGTCTCCGTCCCCGGTGGTAATGATGGTCCATCAGGTGTACTCATTTGTTCCGAAAATTATTTGACTTATAAAAATCTTGGCGATCAACATGACATCAGATGTCCCATACCACGTCGTCGTAATGATCTTGATGATCCCGAGCGTGGCATGATCTTCATATGCTCTGCTACACATCGCACCAAAACTATGTACTTCTTCTTACTGCAAACCGAGCAAGGTGACATTTTCAAAGTAACGCTAGAAACAGATGATGATGTCGTTTCGGAGATCAAGTTGAAGTATTTTGATACTGTGCCACCGGCAGTTTCCATGTGTGTGCTCAAGAACAGGTTTCCTGTTTGTGGCATGCGAATTTGGCAACCAGTAAGCAATAACTTCATCCATCAGTTTTGATTCAATTTATTAACTTAATAAATTTTGTAGTTACCTCTATCAAATTGCCAATCTTGGCGATGATGATGATGAACCTGAATTTAGCTCGGCCATGCCATTGGAGGAGGGCGAAACTTTTTTCTTTGCACCACGTCCACTTAAGAATCTCGTCTTGGTCGATGAATTGCCATCATTTGCACCCATCATTACATCACAAGTTGCCGATTTGGCCAATGAAGATACGCCTCAATTATATGTGCTCTGTGGTCGTGGTCCACGCTCATCTCTGCGTGTACTACGTCACGGTTTAGAAGTATCTGAGATGGCTGTATCCGAACTACCCGGCAATCCGAATGCTGTATGGACTGTTAAAAAACGTGCTGACGGTGAGTTAGTTTGGATGATTTTCCATTTCTTCGTGGTGGTCTTAGTTCTAAGAAAAGAAAAAAAAAAAAAATTGTTTAAGCAAAATGTTTAATACTCAACTGGTGCATTGATATTCTCTGCGTGAGATATTCAGTACATAATAACGAAAAACAAAGAGAATTTAAGAAAAAAGCCAAGCAAGACACAAGTTATCAACCACCAGTTCTTTCTTATTTCAGGCGCTTAAACGTCTCTTGGTTCGCTTAAACACAAGAGTAGGCGTGATTTTTTACACTCACTTTTATTCAACTCAACTCGCTTGAACGAGCGTGTTAGGTAAGGCAACTTTTTATAAAACAAAACTAAATCAGATGAAAGCTGATTAAGATGCGCAAAATGAACAAATGCAAAGCAACGCCGCTTGGATCCGACCACACATGATACAAGTTTCGTTGCACAGATACTACACATACACACACTCTCATCATATATAAATGATATACTTCTAATTTTTTTTGTATTGAACATTGAACATGATGTGATTTTATCAACCGTGTTTCAGCTGAATTTCTTTGATTACAGCATTTTGATAACTGATTATTCAATGTCCAAACATACATTTAATCAACTATATTGAATATTTATGTATGAACAACTTTACTAATTCGTTGAACAAATGCTTTCATACTTTTAGACGAATTTGATGCTTACATTATTGTATCTTTCGTGAACGCTACGCTCGTGCTTAGCATCGGTGAGACGGTTGAAGAAGTGACGGACAGCGGTTTTCTAGGTACAACACCTACGCTTTGTTGTGCCTCCTTGGGCGATGATGCCCTTGTGCAGGTATACCCAGATGGCATACGGCACATACGTTCGGATAAACGTGTCAACGAGTGGAAGGCGCCTGGCAAGAAGTCGATCACAAAATGTGCAGTGAATCAACGTCAAGTCGTTATTACACTATCTGGCCGCGAATTGGTCTACTTTGAAATGGATCCGGTATGTGTATTTCGATATTCGTTTATGAACATCTCAAAACTACTCTGATGACAAGAACACGTTTAAGAATAATAATGTTGACGGACTTAAGTGTCCTGCAGTGCTGAGTTTTTCTAAACAAAACTTGTTTAATTAATCTTTATGAATTTTACTTATTTTGGTTGTCTTTCTGCTTTTTAGACTGGCGAGTTAAATGAGTACACAGAACGCTCTGAGATGCCAGCAGAGATCATGTGCATGGCATTGGGAACTGTACCAGAGGGTGAACAACGATGTTGGTTCTTGGCCGTCGGCCTTGCAGATAACACCGTACGCATTGTCTCACTAGATCCGAACAATTGTCTCTCGCCGTGTTCAATGCAAGCGCTGCCTTCGCCCGCAGAATCGCTTTGTCTCGTTGAGATGGGACACACAGAAAGTATGAGCGCAAATGCCGATGATGACAATGTCCGCAGCGCAGCCTCTGGCAAGGGTACAATATATCTGAACATTGGTCTGAGCAATGGTGTACTTCTGCGTACTGTGCTTGATCCTGTTACGGGCGATTTGGCTGATACACGTACACGGTACCTTGGCTCACGGCCCGTGAAACTTTTCCGCATACGCATGCAAGGCTCTGAAGCGGTGTTGGCCATGTCTAGTCGAACTTGGCTCTCATATTACCATCAAAATCGTTTCCATTTGACACCACTGTCATATGAAACGCTGGAATATGCCTCCGGTTTCTCAAGTGAACAGTGTAGTGAAGGCATTGTCGCCATCTCAACAAACACTTTGCGTATCTTAGCATTGGAAAAATTGGGAGCTGTCTTCAATCAAGTTGCTTTTCCGTTGCAATTTACGCCACGTACATTTGTCATACATCCTGATACGGGTCGCATGTTGATAGCCGAGACTGATCACAATGCATATACCGAAGAGACTAAGAATGCGCGCAAAGAACAAATGGCCGAAGAGATGCGCTCGGCCGCTGGCGATGAAGAACGGGAACTGGCCAATGAAATGGCAAATGCATTTATTAATGAAATATTGCCGGAAGATACCTTTTCTGCACCGAAAGCTGGGCTTGGTCTTTGGGCTTCACAGCTACGTTGCTTGGATCCCATGCATGGTCAGACGATTTTCAACATTCCGCTAACGCAAAATGAAGCTATTATGTCAATGGCCATACTTAAATTCAGCATCGCGGCTGATGGTCGCTACTACCTTGCCGTGGGTATTGCCAAGGAGCTGCAGATTAATCCGCGCATTACAAATGGTGGTTGTATTGATGTCTATAAAGTCGATCCAACTTGTTCGAGTCTTGAGTTTGTGCATCGCACCGAAATCGAAGAAATACCCGGCGCACTCTGTGGTTTCCAAGGACGTTTGCTTGCAGGTTGCGGTCGATATCTACGCATCTACGATTTGGGCAAGAAAAAGCTGCTACGCAAGTGCGAGAACAAACACATTCCCTACCAAATCGTCAATATACAAGCCATGGGGCATCGCGTCTATGCTTCAGATGTTCAAGAATCTGTATTCTTTCTACGCTACCGTCGCGCTGAAAATCAACTCATCATCTTTGCTGATGACACACATCCGCGTTGGGTAACTGCGACAACTCTGTTAGATTACGATACCATAGCAATTGCCGATAAGTTTGGTAATCTAAGCATTCAACGTTTGCCACATTCAGTCACCGACGATGTCGACGAAGATCCAACAGGCACAAAATCGCTTTGGGATCGCGGCCTACTATCGGGTGCCTCACAGAAATCTGAGAATATTTGCTCGTTTCATTTGGGTGAAATCATCATGTCGCTACAGAAAGCAACGCTTATACCAGGCGGCTCGGAGGCATTAATCTATGCGACTCTGAGCGGTACAGTTGGCGCTTTCGTACCTTTCACAAGTCGTGAGGATTTCGATTTCTTCCAACATCTAGAAATGCATATGCGTAATGAAAACCCACCACTTTGTGGTCGTGACCATTTGAGCTATCGCAGCTCGTATTATCCGGTGAAAAATGTACTCGATGGTGATCTTTGCGAGCAATACTTGTCCGTTGATGCAGCAAAGCAGAAAAGCATTGCTGGCGACATGTTCCGCACACCAAATCAGATATGCAAGAAACTTGAAGATATTCGCACCCGCTATGCGTTCTAAGGTGAGGTTCAATGTTTAAAACATAGTATATGACTTAAATGATGATTTAGCATTTACCTTGGGACACCTATGATAAACCTTGATTAGTGTAAATTTTTTAAAACTGATATATTCAACTATATAGTTGCAGTTTATGAAATGTTAGTTCAAGTTAATAACTTTTGTATTTTTCATTTTGCAGCTCATTTGATGCGAGCCTTAAAAGCCACTTCTGGCAATACTTGATTGCTGTACGCCCTTTTATGCTAGGTAAGTTTACATTCATACGAATTTTGTTACCCTTGTGATTTAAGTGATGATTGACGATTTACCTTGGGACACCTATGAAGATCTTTGATTAGTGTAAACTTATTTAACCTGATACAAACAAAAAGTGCAAGTTTGCTTTACCCAAACAATGGTTTATTCTAATTCCAAACCTTTTTTTCTATTTACAGTCTTCAAATTAAGAGGATCTAACAAACATATAAGGATTGTGCTGCAGTTTTAGTTCATACTTTTAGGTAATTATTGGTCTTCTTGACAAAGTCCATATTAAACATGATGTCTTAATATATGTTAGACTAAAGAACTTCATTGATTCAAACTTTGTGAGATTGCTGATAAAACTAAAAACTCATTTTTATGAATCAAAACATTGTTTTATTTATTTTTAATTCAAAACTTGATCTCTAATTGCAGTCTATTATTATACAAGGAGATAAATATAAGGATCGCACTACAGATCTTATTTATAATTTAGGTAATTATGAATTTATTTTTATTAATATTCGGTAAATTTCTTCACCAATATGATGTTTTTAATATATGTTAGACTAAAGAATTTCATTGATTCAAATTTATTGCTGATAAAATCAAGTCTTCAAAGTCGATGATGAATTTTTGGAACGTTATTAACTCTTCTTTTTATCTTTTGCAGATATAATTCATGTTCATCAAGAAAACCACAACAACCACTACTGACTGCCCATATAAGTTAAGATTGCGTCTCAATTTTATTCTGTATTTATTTGAAATTGACATAATCTTAATAAAGTATTAGAATATAAATACATAAAAATATATGTGAATGTTGGTTATTGTTTATTGGGAAATGTGGGTTTTGCTAGGAAAGCATGAATCGAACTTCTACCTGAGAATATATGGATATATGTTCCATTAAAATGAGGTGTCGATAATTTATTACATGAGTTTTTCTTGAAATAACCCCCTTTTTGTTGGGATTTTGACGAACAAATCACTCCTTTGTACTACGTGAGATTTTGTTGATTTAACATGAATTTAAAAAGTAATGAATAAATAAATGGACCACAACAATGTCATGAGATTTTACTGGGCCAACCACCCACCCTCTTGCTAATTTGATCTTACGTAATTTTGGTTTACTTGTTTTAATTAAGTTTCGTTAAGAAACTGTTTAAATGTGTGAGTGAAATGAAAGCGGCTTCAGCGAAAAATAAAAGCCACCCACGCGGCGTCGCCTCAGAGCGTCAATTTGAGCAAGTTGCCATCACTAAACCGCTAACTCGAACAGCTGGCAGCTCCTAACAAGAAACAACGCATTAATGCAATGGATTGCGCACCGCTTAACTTGGTAATTTCATCTAAATTAAACAATACATAATGTAGTAAAACAGCTCCTCTGCAGGCACATTTCCATGAACGACGGTCGGAACGCTTTTTGCGTCACCATCGATATGACGACGCTATAAAAGCATTAGAAACATCACTTATCTATTTACAAGATGCCTATAAAAATGTGAGCATAGACAAGTCCATACAAGTTCTTGACACTCAGAGGTGGGATTTTGAACGTAAGTTGCGACAAGTGGAGATACGCAAGAGACAACATGGACAAAATAAAATGAAAGATTTTGCGCCCATCAAGGAGACGAGTCCAATGTTACCATTGCGTCCGGAACAAAGCGGTTCGGCGCAATCGGTTGCCAAGGCAATTGACAAAACAGTGCAAGAATTCGATGCAAAGTTTACGTCAACATTCGATCAGAAACGTGGCGATTTTGGAACCAATAGAGAAATGCATACTGGAAATGACTCACAATTGAGTCAGGCTGTGTTAATGATGACTAAAAGCGAACCACAAGTGGCACAACCAACAACAGCGAATATAGCCGATGGTCAGGAAAACGATGAGTTCGAAATATCGCTGGCACCGCTGGAGTTACCTGCTTTTGATTTCAATATGTTTAATAGCTCATCGGCACCATCGCTAGCGACTTTTGCAGGTTTTCCAGAAAATTTTCAAAAGTAGTAATATATATATACTTAATTAAGTTAAAATAGTTAATAAAACTAGCTTTTAGTAGACTAGAAAGGTACGCTTTATTTGGCTAGTAAGCCTTGTAATAGATTCTCCATTTCAGTCTCCGTTTCGACGTCCTTTAATAGGAGCAACACTTGTGCCTCCATTTCACAGAGAATGTCCGGTTTACGATAGGTTATTATAAGTGTACTGAATTGATGATGCACTGATATGTTCGCTTGGTCTGGCCGAACATTACAACGATCTAGCTCGGGCACCGTTATCTTCTTATAATACTTCTTATTGCTTGTACGCACGACTATGGCACGCTCCGCCGGTTCCGCTGTTACACTATACACATCTAATGGATATGGCATATTGCGTATACGCCATTCAATGTTCTTCTTTGTAATGCGTTTTGTAAGTATTGGTGCTGTGTTGCTTTCGCGCAAAGTAAATTCCGAGTCACCATCATGGCTCGCCGATGCATCACCGGCGCCAAGCACGTTGTTCAGTTGACGTGGTTCTTCACCAAGTTCCACTTCCCATTCAGGTTCGCCCATTAATTGCTTACATTTACGCCAGGCACGTTTCTGCACGACACCCGTATCCATGCTGTATTCCTCAGCCATTTGCCGGCCATCCTGGAATTTGTAATGCACTTTGCGACAACGACCGCTCATCAGCGATGTCTTTTCGGCACCTTTCAGGTAGTTTAACCAATGTTCGTACGACATCCTTGTCGTTCGAACTGTATCAGTTTGTGGCTTAATTAAAAACTTTGAAGTTTGTCAAACTCAAAAACGAAAAGCACATTTAAATCCGACGTAACGACGACGACGACGATATCTTGGCAACAGTTGTTGTTTACAATTGTTTGACGCTGCTAACTTGATATTATATCGCATGTTGCCGTGGACCGGTTATTTTTGGCGCTTTCTTCGATTTCACAAAGTTGACGTGGCCAGAGCAAGTTCGCCAGCTGCGTAGCTGTTTTAATAAAAATTTCGTCATTTTCAGTTTGAGTTAAATCTATATCTATTTAAAGTGAGCGCTGCTCGGTATTTCATTGTAGTTTATTAATAGCACTAGTACAACGACACGCATATATAGACTAGTCGTTTGAAAAGTAAAGAGTGTTCCTTGTTTTTTCAGAGCATTGACGAATTCCAAATTTATTCGCATTTGCACATAAATTAAAGACACCTGGAGCAAATCGTACTCATAATTAAAACATTAAAATGAGTTTGGTTTGGACTTTGATCGCCGGCTTTCTCTACGCAGAGATCGCACTCGTTTTGTTACTTGTCTTGCCCGTGGCCAGCCCGTATAGATGGAATCGTTTTTTCAAATCGAAGTTTCTAGCAATGCTAGGGCAGCAAGCGCACATATATTTCTTCCTGATTATGGGTGTGCTGGTACTTTTTCTGCTGGAGGCCATTCGTGAGATGCGCAAATACTCCAGTACCGAACATGGCACCGATGTGCACCTGAACGTTGAAATGCAACACAGCATGCGGTTGTTCCGTGCCCAACGTAATTTTTACATTTCCGGATTTTCAATTTTCCTTGTACTGGTCATTCGTCGTTTGGTTACACTTATCTCCGCTCAGGCTAATCTGCTGGCACAAAGCGAAGCATCCATGAAGCAGGCGCAGAGCGCCACCGCGGCTGCCCGTTCCTTGTTGAATGACAAGAGCACTGAGAAGGCCAAGGAAGCTTCTGAAGATACCACATTGAATGAGGTAAGTGTATTAGAACGTTTAGTTGCTTGCACTGTTCTATTTTTCGTTTTGAATTTTTGTATGCGAGTTATGAGTTACTTTGTACAGCAAAATGATGTGGCCGAAAATTGTTTAAAGAGCTTCCGTATTAACCAAATCGTACAACAGTCAGTCCAAATGATCCACATTTTTATGGGTCAGACGAAACGGCAACTAAAAGCCGCGCTGTATATAAAGCGATATTTAATATTTGAAAACATTGTCAAGACAACTTGTTTCGGACTAACCAAGAACCAAAAGAAAAACATTGAAATCATTAAACTCGAAACTCTTTAAACAGTTGGCACGCCTACGAAGACGCGTACAAGGACTCAACGCCAGTTTATCTTAGGGGGGGCACGTCATTTGCTCTCCCAAAACCTCCATCCAGTATTCCCACTCAACCGAAAAACTCACACTCATTTTACAGCTTAACAAAATGCGCGAACGTGTCCAGCAACTCACCGGTGATCTGAATCGCGAAAAGAAGGACAAGGAAGCATTGAAGTCACAAGCCGAAAGCCTCAATAAGGAATACGATCGCCTTACTGAAGAGTACAGCAAGTTGCAAAAACAGATTACCATCAGTGGTGGCGATGGCGGTGGCAAGCACGGAACAAAGGACGACTAAAGCGTTATGGGAGCACAATTTGCCAAAGGCAGCAATCCTTGCACGCAACACGGCTTGAAGCCGTATTAGTTTATTAAACGATTCATAAGACTTGTCCAAAAAGGGATATAAACAAAGGTAGTTGCTTTAACTTTTATCTCAGAAAGTGTAAATCCCCGGGCACACCATCTTATCACCTTTTATTTTTCGGCTATTAATACTTTGTTCTTACTAAGCATTATCGGTAGTTTGTTTAAAAATATTTCACTACTCATTTTTCTAATGCAGTTATTATAATGTGAAAATTCTTTTGGGAATTAATAAAAATAATATAAAATAAAATCATATTTTCACAATCGTTCGACACAATTTCGCTGTTCGAGTGTGTTTTTATTTGTTAAATTTCTCAGCCATAGATTAAACGATGAATCATACTTGCGATGGCCAAGTACACATCATGCCAAACAAAAACCTGTTCGCGCGCTGTATATAAGTATGCGTGTGTGCGATAACGTCACACAATGATCACAAACAAATACCGACGCGATCACCATGTTTATCAGTCAATAATTTTGTAACATTATTAACCTTTAGCGAAGAAATATTGCAATCCCTTAAAATCTAACTACTCCCACCAGAAACTTACCGAAAAACTAGCCGCTTCAGAACGTACGTAGTGCCACCATTTCGGTGGCATATATAAACAGTCTCCTGGCTGCAGCAATACTTTGTAGAACTTCACGTTTGCTGCTAGTGGAAATATCGTGAAATCCAAATCCGCTGCATTTAACTGTGATGTATTTGAAAGCAATTCACTTTCATGTGGATACAAATTTTGGCTATCTTCTGGCGCTGCGAGTATTATACGTTTACTACCGAACACTTGACACAGCAAATTATGCTTTGGATCGTAGTGCATGGGCGAAATCGTACCTTTTGGACCTAACCAAGCTTTGATATCTACGGCACCAGACTGCTCCCCGAGTACGCAGTAATCGGGTACGCGTATATCGGCTTTTAATGCAGGAATTTGCTCAAAAAGCTCATGCTGTGCTAAATATTCAATTTGTTGATCAGCATTCGTGCCAAATTGACGGCATAGAAAATCTCTTATTTTCACCATTTGCTGAGACCATTCATCTGTTGCGTAGTTGGCGCCGATTTCAATAGGTACTGTTCTGTTGCCGGCAATGCGTAGTATGTAATTCAAATCAGGCCACTTATCTAAAGCTGGCCAATGGGAAATTGTATTGAGTAGTAGCGCCGGTTTTAGTGGTTGGAAACAATGTGAATCAAACGAAGGAACAGAAGGGCAATCATAAGTTGGAATATCATTTGAGCAAGTTTGACGCTCTAATGGTGCAATAACAGGCAAAACTATATTATTGCTTTTGGCTGTAAAAGTAGATTGCATTAGAAAGTTTAGACATTGATTTACTCATTTCTAACTTACTTAAACGTTCGTTAAAAAAATCCATAAGTCCATCTATTAGTTTTTGACTATTTACAAACAAATTCTGCGTACACCCCACTAGCTGCGCTTCGTCTAGTATTTGACTGCACTTCTCCAAAGTGTTTTCTTCACAATTCCCAAAAAGCGCGTACATTATCTATTATTGTACATACACAGGATTTAGATAGACTTTTAGGTTTGTCGTTAAAGTATAATACTTACTTTAAACAAACATGCCAGTGCATATATTTTGCGCAGCTCGATGGGCACCTCACTAAAGTGTCCCGTATGTATGCCTTCCCAGCTTTTGTCCGAGAGCGCTGTTATTAAGTAACTCACTTCCTCGGTCTCAACAGTTACGCCAGAAACCAGTTGCATTTTGGCTAAAGTTGATATAGCACGTTTTAGTATATAAGTCGCAGCGACATCTTTTACCACAATGGGCTCAATTTCATCAAAATTTGGTAGTAATTTTACAAAATTTAGAATTGGTTCCATTTGTTGAATATAACAGATTATTGCCGGTGAATTGGAAATGCGAACACACGTGAGTAGCAAATGGTGAAAAAGAAGAACATTTGCCATTCAAATCGAACAACAACAATTCTGAGAAACTAAATGAGCAAAATTGAATTGTCGTAAGTCGCGCTGTATTCGCTCGGCAGTTTTCCCGTTTTTTTTGGGACCATCTTACTCTGAAAAAACGAGGCTTCTTGTTGTTTTTGGTCTTCTGTCAGCTGTTGTGAAGTTCAGTTCATTTATTATTTCCTCGTGCGCCAAATATGAGTTCCACAGAGCCCCAAAATAAAAGACAAAAAACCACGCATAAGAGTTCTTATGCCAAGGGAAATAGAAGGCAATTTCTTGAGCCCGGCCACCATGGATTTCTGGCCACTTGCAATTTTAACGAAAAAGATTGCATCAGGGAATGTTACAATCTTCTGAACCAATATGCCGACGAATTGTACGGCAAAGAAGAGTTACAACAAAAGACCGTCGCAAACGAGTCCGAGCCCGCACAGTCTGAAAATAATGAACTGGACATTGCCGACATGCTGCAGCAGCAAATTGATGCCGTAAAACCGCAGCATAAAAAGTCAGAGGGAAAGGACTATGTCAAGAAACGCTTTCAAGCTGTTGATACCGGTGCCAAAAACTGCGTTTTCATACGAACCACAGTGGCTGATCCTGTAGAGTTGGGCAAACGGATTATAGACGATATTGCAAATACTCGTCAACAGAAGTGCCGCTTTCTGCTGCGTCTGGTACCTATTGAAGTTGTTTGTCGCGCAAATATCACTGATATACTCAATGCTGCTGGACAGCTATTCGACAAACATTTCCTAAAGGAGCCAGCTAGCTTTTCGATCATATATAATAAACGTTACAACAATGATATTGCGCGTGACACAATCATTGGGGAACTTGCTAAACTAGTGAGTTCAAAGAATATTGGCAATCGCGTTGATCTCAAGCAAGCACAGAAAACTGTCATCGTGGAGGTTATCAAAGGATTGTGCTGCCTGTCTGTCGTAGAGTGTTACTTACAAAATAAGAAGTACAATTTGATTGAGTTAGCCAACGCAAAGAACGACAATTGTGACGACAAAGATGCAAACAAATCTAAAGACGAGGTAGTTGTGGAGAATGAACCAGAGACTGATAAAAAAGTCGGTGACAATAACAATGTAAATAAATAAGTTGTTTAAGAAAAATTCGTTATGCATTTTTATTTCCATGCTAAAATTCTAACTATCTTCAAAGTTATAAATTACCAAATCAATATGCTTACTTATTATCTAACTTTGGAGTGTCTAACGGTTGCAATCTTACCACCATACTATTTCACTAAGTGTAGCCTTTGTCGCTTTATCTACCGCCTAGCAGCAGCATTCTTTCGGAGCAGCATACCAACAACACCTGCAATCTTCTCGTATGCCATAAACATGAGCGCTGCTGTTAAAACGGTCTGCAAAATCTTGGCTTCCAATCCGCGGAATAAACCTCGTATGCCTTGATGCTGCAAAATGCTAACCATCATTTTAATCATACCAATATCACTTCGTTCCGCCTGCTTCGATGTCGAGGGTTCCCTTGCGTTATTTGTACGGTGGCGTTGCTTTGTTTGTACCAATTGCAGTGGATAGGTCAGAAGAGTAGCAAAAGCTTTGGCAATCGCGCCAATAAAAAAATATCCCATACTGGAGATTTCATTGCCGGTAAACTTTATCACATTACGCTTCAACATTTCATACATCATAAATTGTAGTGCCGGATTTGAGACCAGTATAAGCGACGGCACTGTTCCGGACCACAAGCCGAGTATACCTTCTGTTTTTGCAACATATTGTAGACCAGAGATGAGATTCTTATAGTGCTTGTTAACCTCATCTGACGTGCCGGCAACATTGCGCATACGTATACGCGTATTTACCACCCAAAATGGCGTCGTTGAGAAGACATTGATAATGCCTGCTATTGAGCCGAGCAGTAAATCCTTTAAAGCACTTTGGTGTATTGGTTTGCCGTTCGATGTGACAGCCTTGAGGGCATGGAAAGTATAAAAGTAGACGAAATTCGAAATGCACAAACTCTGCAGCACGGGTCCCAAGCCACGATATAATGATGGAAATCCCTCACCAAGTACAATCTCTTTAAACACTTGCATGGTGCTCCGTGCCGCACCAATCTTTTCTGGATCTTCTACTGCAAAGAAAATATATACATAAACACATGCATAACAGGAAATTCAAACATCAAATTGTGTATCAAACACTTTATAAACACTCAAGCAGCACTTAATTCTCAAATTTCATATCAAAGTCGATATACAATCGTACATAAACAACAAATCAACATAGCGACTAATAATCCGGACGGACCAGGTGAAGTTTGAACTTTGTCTTTTATCTTTGTTTGCTTTCAATCATATTGGCTTATCAATGAACGCTGCTATTGAGATTAACACACACAAATCCTATTATGTTCCAAATAAACTTACATTGCAAACGGGATCGTACCGTATCCAGCGGGTAGAAGGTACTCATCGCAATGCAGCCACCCTGTAAATAATTTACAAAATGCATTCAAATTAAATGCATGAACTTTGCACTCCCAACAAATTATTTATAATACTTACAGCTGCGCCGGAGACAGCATGTACCCAGTTTTGGTAGCTGAACACTTGACTAAGCTTCGACTGTGCAACCATA
>JBAMBP010002767.1:0-36486 GCA_037044515.1 Phortica magna
GTTTTCTTAACTACTTAAAATTTAATATTTGTTTGAAACACTAATTAGTGAGAAATGTTGAAAACAAATAATAAGCCGCAGGTAATAAAAATCAGCAGGTTTATTACCATAAAATTTGGTCTTCCGTGTCACTGAAGTACTCAAAAAAATATAAATGCCACTAAGGTAATTCATGTGTAGGCGTATTCAATGGTTTTTCATTATTTAGTAAAAAAAAAAAATAAACTTAGTGCTCATAATTAGCAAAAAAACAAATGCATGCTGCAATGCATTGGATTGCAGAGATCCTCGGTTGTGTTTCGGCGGCCTAACGTTCGTTTAGACACGCGAAACTTGAGTCAATTCAATATCGATACTTGCAACCCTCCCGTGAAAGAAAATGCTTGCGCATACTGCACGTGCAAGCTGCATTTGTGAATTTGGCCAATTTAAAAGCAAGCACCTACAAGTATGCAATGATATAATCTAAATGCTTCATCGGCCTCAACAGTGCTGCCACTTTGAACAATTCTAATTATTTTAATTTCGCTTGCGATAAAGTTAACCAAAAACCTTATAACTTAAAAAAGATGTATAATGAAATTTAAATGCAAAGAAAAATGAAACACAAAATTTTTACAGGCTAAAAATATATACTTTATTAGTATTTCAGCATTAAAGAATTATTAATCGTTGCTGCTATAAATTTTTATACAAATAAAGTTTATATATTTATTAAGGCTAAGCTTATACAAACGTTAATTTATGACATTGTCTTTATCTTCTTTATCTTTGTCTTGATATTGTAATACATGGGCAACGAAAAAAAAAAATTATACATATATTGGCTTATCTATACACGCGAGGAAAGACAAATGATATATGTATTTTTATTTTTACATTTAATAAGGATAATTAAAAATATATATTGCCGTGAATAGTTCACATAACAAAAAATACGAATATATTGCAGTGCCACATATAAATACATATTTTTGTGTAATATGTAAAATATTATAAACGGAAAAAAAATGAAATATACATGTATCTTAACGCAGAAAATAATAAGTTTAAGCATATTTATTTCAAAATAATCAAGAATCGCTAAGAATATCTTTCAAAATGGAGCTCGAGTTACGTGTCGGCGCAAATTCACTGCTGCCCAAGTGCAGCGTCTGTATGGGCATGGGTATGGGCGCTGGCGCGCTCGTAGGCGTAACCGCTGCTGTATACATATTTAAGGCACTTGCGACTGGCGTTGGCGTAGACGTCACCGCCATTGGCGTCGTCGTCGTTGCCGTCGCCGCTGTCGATACTTGCAATGGTGTTGGTAAGGCAACGGTTGAGGTACGACGTGAATCGCCGCCCGTTGAACTGTTCTCACCGTGCGCTGTCGCTGAGATTAACGTAGGCAGCGGCGGTTTTTGTGGCTGTGATTCCTGTTCCAGGAATTGTACAAAAGCTTGTACGAGATTGTCTTTGCCTTGAGTACCGGCACCTAAAAAGTGATAGAAACATGAGTGTTTGTTTTGTACGTTGGTTTCATACGAAATCTTACCGTTAGCGCCGCCGCCACCAAGTATAGCGCCCAGCCAACTGTTTTGCTGCTTATTCAAGCCAACTTTGTCGGACTCTTGTGCCGTAAAATCCAATACGGCGGCAATCATGCGCAGCACCTGTTGTTTATCGCCTGAACTGCCGCTGACCACGTAGCCGATGAGCAAACTCTTGATCAGATTCTTCTCAATTTTATCTGTCTGACTAGATTCGCTCGTACTCAGTTGTAATTCCAATTTTCCGTTATGCTCCTTTAGGTTGTCAACTATGTTTGATGTATGTGTGTGTGTAAGAGTGAAGCAGAGAGTGGAAAAAAGAGAGGCATAAAAAAGTAGTAAATTTGTAATTATTCATATATATAATTTTGATATATAAATTTTTTATTAATATTTTTTTTTTAATATTTTATACACACTGTTTTTTATACAAACGCGTATTTATTTCATTATTATGTTTTTTTTTTATTGTATTAATATTAATTGTTCACATACACATTTTTTTTAATAATTTGTTTTTATTTTTTAATGGTTTTGCATGCAGTTAAATGCATCACAGCCGGGCTAGTATGACATAAGTACTGGTCGGTTATAATTTCAAACGAATTCACACCAGTACCTGATGTAATACTCAACCAGTTGGACGCTGGGCAATGCGAGTGAGCGAGCGGGCGGGCGATCGGGCGTACAAGTGGGCGTGGTAGTTGTATTAATATTACTTGGTTATGAGAAATGTTTACGAACTCTTCATCTTATAATTATTTGCTATTTTGGTTTATTTTTTTTTAATTTATCGTTTCTTTTTTTTTTTTTTATATTTAACTGCACATGCGCATTCATGCATGCACTCAAAAACGTCGGTCTGCCCGTCTGTCTGTCAGTCTGACTAATTGCTTGTTTGGCGCGTTATGAAATTTCACTAAATTATGAAATTAATTATGAATTGGCAAATAAAAAAACAAAAAAAAAACATTTTAAGGGTCACAAAATTATAGTATTATTTCGAGTAGGCGTAGAAAAAAATATAAAACAATCATAAATGATAACAACAAAAACAAAGAGTAAGAAAAAAAACGCAGTAATAATAATAACAACAACAGGAGTATTAGGATTAATACAAGGCAATAAATAACAATGTAGTAAACGCTGCAACATCGAGCAATCTCCAATTGTAAAGTGAGTGTGTCAAATCGGTATTTCGCCTCACCTTTACAAATTGAGATTAATCAATTTTGCAGACATCACGCAAGAAACAATTGAGCCGAAAATTATTTTCATAGTTCATATTTATATTTATGTATGTATGCATGTATTTCGAACTCATACTAACAAGGACGCACTCATAGTCGAAGAAAAATAATAATAATAATAATAATTCGTTCAAATAAATATAATAAATTAATAAAACATTCATAGGAAATTACAGAAAAAGACAAAACATGTATAAAAAATTGCATTCCAAAAGTTTTAGACAAGAAAAAAAAAATAATAATAATAATAAAACTGTGAGAGTTGATTAACGTGCAATTTTTTCTTTTCATTTTTTTTATGCCAAAAACACATAAAAAGCACAACTAGCATTAAAAAATAAAAAATGAACAAACATGCTTAACTAATTATTTTTTAATTTACAATTTTATTTAAAAAAAAAATTTAATTTTTAAATTTCGTATTTTTTCCGAAACTTTGAATGTGCAAAATTTTTTTTTATTTTAAACAAAAATAAAATAGAAATAAAATTTTTTTTAAGCGAAATAGTGTTGCAAATTTCTACAAAAAGTTTAAAAAATAAATGGTAAGCAATTGTGTTTTTTGTGCCATAATTTTTGACAGAAGTGCTCAAGAAACAATAACAAATACTTAAAGTAAACATAGAAAAGCGAGCCATGTGTGTTTAAAAAGTTATGTACAGTGTTGGTTAATTGTTTTTTGTTGTTTACAAAGTGCGTAAAACAACAAAACATATAGAAAAACAAACATATGTACATGATTGGAAAAGTTGTTGTCACTCATCAGTGTTGGTGTCTGAGTGTAATCCTCACGTGGTACCTAAACCAAAGTTGCTTATTTTTTTGTTTTGTTTTTTTTTTTTTTTTGATCATTCAACTATAATCTATTACTTTTTTTATTTTTGTATTTTTTTTAGGTACTTATGATTTTTTTTTTTTACTTTTTTTAAGTTTACTTCGTTTTTGTGTAATTTGCTTAAATTTAATACGGGTTTTTTTTTTGATTGTGTAACTCTTTTTTGATTTTGCTTTGGTGGTGTATAAATGCAATTCATGAGAGTGCATACCAACTGAAATTCCGAGTGTTAAAGCGTATAAATCCCAGAATTACCAGCTGATATTTACCCTTAAGAATTTTTCTTTTTTTTCGCTTCGTGTAATACATTTTCTTGCTGATTGTGTATTAATAATAATTAACCGATGAAATTAAATAAAAATACATATTAGTATACAACAACAACATGCCAAAAGTGCCACTTGATAAAAAAAAAAAATAAATGTTTGTTACTCACAATTTTTTAGTAATTTTTGATTTTCGTTTTCGATGTTGTTCATTATTTGAAACCAATGTTTTGTTTGACCATGGGAAATTTTATGTAGGAAATTTGTTTTTTTTTTTTTTGGGTGTTTTAGTGCACTTAACCTAACTGAGTTAGTTACAATTGTGTGTGTGTGTGTGTGGGTGCATACATATGTGTATGTGTGTGTGTGTTAATGCAAATTCTACTCACTTTCATCACGTAGCACTGCAATTGTCTGCTGGCACGACTCCAATTGATCGGAAAGGCGTGTGGCTGCGCGTAGCCCTTGATTTGCATCCGCCAATTGTTGTTGCAACTTTGCCAATTCACTTTGCAACGCCGTCTCCTTATCCAACTCCAATTGCAACTCTTTGCGTATGCGCTGCGTTGCGCTTTTAATATCCTGTTCTTTATCTGTAACAAATGTGTCCAATGAACGCGCGCGTTATGCATTATATTCACATACATATATAAGCACATAACCTCAAATGCTTTTTATGTTGTGCTAACTTACCATTTTGGAACTGCTCAAGCGCACATTGTAAATTAACGAGCGCCGCTTGATTCTTTGAGTCACGATCCTCGCTCCAACTTAGCTTGGTCAAGAGCTCATCACGTTGCTGGACGACGAGCGCATATTGTGCCTGCAATGTTTCCGCGTGCTGATTTGCGCGTATACTGCAAAGAGACAAGCGAATTGGCAGCACTTTTATGTTAATACATTATTGTTTGCAGCGATGTTAGCTATGACAACAACAACAGCAGCAGCAGCAGCGGTAGCAACAGACAGCAGCTTGTCTCGGCTACAAGAAGTCAACTGACGTTGGACAAAATGAAATTAATGCAAAAACACAAGCACGTCGCTGACGATAACGATAACGATGATGATGACGACGAGAACTTCATCGATGAGCGTTGCGAAATGCAATCAAAGGTAAAGAGTAAAACAAAATAGCAAAAAAGAAGCAAACAAGAATTTGTTCTAATTTGAAGCGATCGCTGACCAGTGTTGCAAATGCTCATTTGTCACGCTAATTAACAAATGTATTATGACTAACGACCGCGACTGCGACTGCGACATCGCACTGGACGTGTGACCAACGCGATTTCAATGAACGTCGTCGTCATCGTTTCTGTCGGCGCCGCGATCGCAATCGGAGGGCGTTCAGTGGTGCCGGGTGGCGTACAAAGCTTAACGAAAGGCTTAGAAATACATAAATATCTTATCGTAATGTAATGACAAGTCTATGAAAAAGACAAAAGCAAAAACAAAGACAAACGACGAAGTGCACACGAGCGCAACAAGATAGAACAGCGAGGTAAGATGCAAAGCGTAGGAAAAGCGATATGATACGGTAACGTAAGGCACGGCACGACGAGGTACAGCAATATGCGACACGACACGACACGATGGCGCAACAAATCAAATTAAATCATATATGATTGACAAAATGGCGCATTAAACGTTATATATGCTTAACTAATAGGTGGACAAAAGTTGGGACTCACCTTGCGGACGTGTAAGCCGTGCTCGATTTGGAGACGTTCTCTTGCAGCGTCAGCATTTTACTCTTCGTCTCGTCTAGTTCATGTTGCAGCTCGACTGTTTCCTGTGTATGCAACTCCTCAACCTCCAGCAAATGCTCACGCAAGCGCTCCAAGTCTTTGCGTATGACATTATTTTGCTCCAACACATCGGCTTTCTCCTGTGCGACAAGTTTCTGATTCGTCTGCTCGGTGAGGAGATTCGTCGTGAGTATATCGGATTTCTCTTTGAGGAAAGTGACCTGATCCTGCAATTTCTCACGTTCACTTTGCAATTCCGCAATATTCGCAACGAGTGCGGCACATTTCTCACACGCCTTCTGTGCCTGTGCCGCCGTCTGGGCCAACATTTGTTGCTCGAGCCGTTGCATCTCCGCATAGTAACGTTGATTCTCGGCGTGCTTCTGATGCAGCGCTGCTGTCACGGCGCTCAGTTCGCTCTTCAACGTCTCAATGGTCGTTGGCAGATCGGCCGACGCCAAGAGCTCCGCTTCGAGTTGTGCAATGCGTGCCGTCGCCTCGGCTGCCACAGCCGCTGTGCGTGTTTCGCTCGTTTGTGCCGCTTCCAGCGTGGCAAGTTTTGCCGCTTGTTGTTCGTAGCGCGCCTGTAGCTCTTCATATGACGCGGCGCTTTTCTGCTGTTCAGCTGACAAGTCTGCCGTCAATTCCGTGCGCACGGCCGCCAATTCTTGTTGCTGCTCCTCGAGCAGCAGTTTGAGATTTTCGTTGATAATCTCCTTTGCGTGCAGCTCCTTTTTGAGCTCTGCGAGCTGTGTTGTCTCCAATTGTGTCGCCTTCGCTTTGGTGGCCTCCGCTACCGCAAGTTGCTCGCCGAGCGCAATCAGCTCGAGTTCGAGCGTCTCGCGTTTCTTATTGCTCTCGAGCAGCGTTGTCTGCTGCGTCTGCATGGCGCCGACCAGTTCGGCATGATCTTTGCTCATGCGCGTCAATTGCTCCATAAGGCTTTCGCATTTCTCCTGCAGCTGTGCTACAATCTCGTTCTGCTCGCTTGTCGGCTTCGCCTCCAGCCAACTGTTACGCTCGGCTTCAAGTGTCTCGCAACGTTGCTGCCAGCTCAGCTTCTCCTTCAACGCGTCGTTCAATTGTTCGCTCAAGGCATGCTGTTCATACTCGAGCTCAGCATGGCGTTGACCCAGCGTTGAATACTCCTGCTCCAAGGTGCTGTTCAGCTGTGTGCACTCCTCGACCTGCGCCTCGAGCAACACAACAGTCTCCTCATTGTTTTCGTGTATGGTCTCAAGTTTCTTGTGTCGTATATTCTCCAGATCATTCAACAGTATCTCATTGTTCTTCATCAGATCCTCACACTGCACCACATATTGCAGTATGTCCGCCTCAAGCGTCTTCTTTTCATGATCCCAGCGTGATTTGTGCTCCTGCAAGTCTGCGATTTCCTTGGACATGTGTCGTATGCTCTTCTCCAGCGATTCGATCTTATTGAGACGCTGACGTATTGCTTTGTAGCTCTTCTCGAGCATCACCGCCGGCGTCTCTGACAAATTCTGATTGACAAATGCGCCCAGCAATTCACGCAATTCGCTCATGTCCAACGACGCTTCTGCAACGGTTGCAGCATCAGCATCCAAATCGGTGATCTCTTGCTTCTCCTCAGCAATGGCCTGTCGGAATTTGGCCTGTGCTATCGTTGCTTCCAATTCACTGCGCAGCGTCTCGTTCTCCTCGGCGAGCGCCTTCAGCTTCTTCTCCAGTTCGGCGCTGTTATTGAACGACTCCTGTTCCGCTTCGGCGTTAAGCTTCAATTCCTGGTTTTCCAATGTTAATTTTTGCATTCGACCCTCCAATTTCGTGCGCAACATTTGCAATTCCTCCATCAGTTGCTCCTCCCGTTTGCCGCCGTCTGCCTCCTGTTCGTTCAACTCACGCACACTCTCCAGTGCCACCAACAACTGCGCCTGTGCCTCATCCAATTGCTTCGCCTGCGTTGCATGTTGTTGTTCCGCCTCTGCCAATGATTCTTTAATAATATTCATCGATAGTTCTCTTTCCAGATCGCGATCTTGCAACTTCAATAACAAGTTGCCATTCTCGAGTGTTAGCTCAGCCACACGACTCTCCAGCTGCACCAGCTTATCGCGCAGCTCCTCCTTTGTGGGCGGCGTTGTGGGGCCCGATGAATTGGCATCTGCCTCACGCACAACAATGAACTCATCTTCGCTCTGTTTGCTACCAGTCGACGAACTGTTCGACGACGATTCCGATGTCTTCTTCTCCTTCGGTTTCTTCAACTCCTCCAGCTCTTTGCTCAGCTGCTCGACGCGCTGTTGCAGCTCATCAGCGCGTTCGCTGGCGTTCTGCTCATTGGCCGCGCTCAGCGCCTTTATGCGTTCGATCAGCTCAACATTGTCCTGACTCTTCTTCTCGAGCAAGGCCTGCAGATCGGCCAATTCCTCGATGTTCTGCTTCAGCTCACTCGCATAGCCATCCACACGTTGCTGCAAGCTCGTTTTCTCGCCAGTTACAGCGCCCAGCGCATTGCGCAGCTCCTCACACTCCTGGCCCAATTTGGCCAACGCCAATTCGCTGCTAACCAAGCGCTCCGTATGCTGTTCCTTCAGCGTCTCGTGCGCCTGCAGCAGCTCGGCGTGCTTTGCCTGCAATTCGCTCTTCAACTGAAGCACATCTTGTATCTCAACTGTGTGCTGTGTGTCCAATTGCTCAAGCGTCGTGTTCAACTGTTTGTTCTCCGCCTCCAGCTCATGTATGCGCGCCTGCAGTTGCACTTGCGGCTTGGCTTCGCTGGCGAGCGACACGTCCACCAGACCGACGTCAGCAACGTCGCCGACTGTGGCCGCAGCCTTCGAGGCATCGTCCGTTTCCGGCTCCCAGCACCAACTGTCATCCACCGTGCTCTGCTGTTCATTGTTGTCCGCCTGCAAGAGAACGCGAGAGAAAAATATGAACGTTTTAGTTAAGTTTTGTGGCTTCTTCTTTTCCTTTTTATAAGTTTCAATATCGTTTCGTTTGTGTGTTTTTTTGAGTTTTGAGTTTTTTTTTTTTATTAACTATTATTATTAGCTGCTGACATTTGCGCAAAACATGTTCGTGCATGTCATTAAAAGTTATGATTAGTGTATAAATAAAAATAAGAAACGTGCAACGTGCTCGGCTGTAATTCTTTTCACAAAATATATAAAAAAAACGCAAACATTTTAAATGCTTTTTGTTTTGCATTTCTGTTGTTTTTTTTTTTACAGCAAAGAAAGTCGCGTTGGCGTTGTAAAAATGAAGAAAAAACCCCAAACTGGTTGTAAAAATTAATTCTTAACTAAATGCAAAGTCACACAACACACACACACCGCGAAATTGTACGATTTTATGTGTTGTTGTTGCTGTTGTTGCTGTGCTGCTACTCCGAGTGTCCCAGGTATGACGTGCCACTGGCTATTTGGCCGACGACAATAACACGTGCCCATGCACAATTCAGTCAATTCGATCGTGTTACACCACTTTGACCATCTCAAAATCAATCATGCAACGAGACAGGCACAGACACACTCAAACACACACACACACACACACACACATGTGCAGCGTAGCATCTGGCTGCAACTCCATTTGGCTACCGTTGATGTTGACTGGCCCATCGTTCGTCCAAGCGAAGCGATTTGTTGCAAGAGCGGCAAGAGCGGCGGCAGTGGCAACAGCACAAGATGCACAATTGCGATCTGCGCGTGCCTCTCAGTGCACACGTTAATTTGCCTGTGCATGCAACATGATAACCGGAAGCAGGTCAAGCGGTCAACGCAGTCACTCAGAGCACACCATACAAACACACACACACACACACGCATACATGGTAATCACTCAGTGGAAATTTGTGTGCTGAGCTTTGTTCATCATTCAATGTGACAATTTTGTTTGATTTTCAAGAGAAATTTTCAAAAATATATTTGAGTGAAGTCTTGAACCAAGCAAGCCAACCATTTGCCAATCATCTCATATATGTATTTCCGTTATTAGTTCGTGGAAAAGTGATTTTGTCAGTTGGTTTGAAGTTGGCAAATAATCTTCAAGCGAAATGAGTGCAAGACAACTGCAACAGTTGCAAATTGCCATATTGCAACAGCGCCAACAACTGCTGATGTGCGAGCATGATTATCTGTTGCGGCTCTTCACATTATGGCATAAGGCATAAGCGTGGGCGTGGCAGACCTAAGAAAGTTTTCCTACACGACTGTTGATCAACATACAAAGCGCAGCCGGTTTTGACATCGTTCAGAAGGTTTCCACACCACCGTTTCCACAGGAACTAGTTTCGAATCGAAGCACAGTTAGAATACTGCGATTTGCGCAGTGGGCGTGCCAGTGCAGCGTATTTTGTAGTCGCGTTGACTAAACTTGAACGTTTTCAGTGATTATTTTTGTTGGTTTTTGTTTTTTGTGATTTCATTTTAAGTGTTTTTTGTTTTATATTTGTGTTCGACAGCTAATAAACTTGGCTAAAATTAACGCAGTCGTTTGACTGTTGCAATAATTGTTTTACGTTAATGAGTATTTGGTGAAATACGCAAAACACGAAAAAAAAACCAACAACAAAATAAATATAAAAAAACATGTACTGGAAAAAACCAATATGGCTGCAAATAAAAAAAAGATGGCGTTTGTTGCGATAACGTGGCGAAAATCCCATAAAACGGCAACAAAACGACGACAAAAAACAGAGGAAAAAATAGAAAAAAACAAAAAAAAAAAATGACAAGAAAACAATAACAACGCGTGAAATAATAAAACTTAATTAAAATTATTCTCTTTTATTTTTTGTTCCTGTTTTCCTTATATTTTTTTTCGCCAAAGTTGTTCTCTTTCTAACCACAGCGCGCAAAGGTGCGAAATATGCACATGTGTGTGTGTGTGTGTGTGTGAGTGTGGGTACAGTTAGCTTTAGGGTTATCAGCTCATTATGCCACAAAACAATTGCGAAAAGACCTCATGCGGGTTCCATCAACAGCCAACTAACGGTTTTCAAGCATAAAACTCAATTAGCCATAAAAAGAGACTTTATATATAACTCTTCAAAGACTTCACTGTACTTCGGCAACGTCGCTTTTCTTTAGGCTAATGTCATCGATGACTTTGTAATAAAAAGTGAACAAATTACTACATTTAATCTCTCAAGCAAAACACAAAAAAAACTAAGTTTCAAAATTGTTAATGTTCAGGAGGCATGCCTTGAAAAGCTCATAAAAATCAAAGCTATGCGCATAGGCGACAACAAAGTCGCGGTCGACTTTTTTTGCTTTTGCGTTCATGTTAAAATTACTATAAATAAAAAAATTTAGTAATTATTACTAAAAATGATATTTATTGAGTGTGAGTGTGCATGGAGAAACGTGCAAATTCACAGCTATACAAAGTATGCAACAAGGGCGGCAACCTGTAGGCGGATACGTGATATATTGTTTGTCTAACTGACTGGCTGACTGACTGACGGATCGAACCCACGACCGACATTCAGACACCTAAATGGCTACAGTCATGCTGTGCATACATGTCTCATGTGTGTGTGTGTGTGTGTGTGTGTGTGTGTGATGACGCCAGTGATGTTCTCATATAAAACACCTGTACAAATTGGGTTATCATACATAACAATAAAAATATCATGTGGAAAAATATATTTTTTGCTGTCTTAGAAACATTTTTTCCCCCCTTTCATTTGTGTGCTATTTCAGTCAACGCCCAAAATAAATATTAGTAAAATTATTCATGTTCTTAAAGTTTTGTTATTCATCAACAAGTAACAAAGAAGAAGCACAAAACGTACAATCGATCATTTGTGTGTCAGTTTAAGCAAATAACTTAATGAACTGTTTGTAGATTCAAATGAAAACCAACTTAAAGAACTACGAGAGTGAGAGTGTGTAATATGTGTGTGAGCGAGATAGAACGCGCATGAGAGATAAGATACTGCAAAGCGACATAGGCCTATAATGAGGCCCACCTAGCAACCGGAAGTACTTGACGACAGCGAAACCTATTTGAACTCGTGTGGATACTTTAATTTAAAAAAAAGCAAAAAAACACTCAACCTTTTTATATGGAATTCCATACTTGTTGACACTTATTTTTTCGTTTTAAAATTGCTACTTTTGTATAACATTATTGCTATTATAATAAGAAAATGTATATACATGTAGTCGTTTTATATGTAACTACTTTTATCATATGATATAAACGTTAACCACAAGAAAATCATAATTCTCTGAGGTTAATTATTTGTTTCTTTCTTATTGAATTCATTCGTTTGCGTGATGACGTGTAAAATTGCTGTCTCGATGCCAGAAGCTGAAGATGATTGTGTGCTCATCAGGGAGACGTTTACAATGGCGGGCAGAAGGGCCCGTACGATAAATACTTTGTTGTGCAATAAGTTCACAGACAATGAAAAGCGACAAGTTGTGGGCTGAGAGAGTCTAAAATGTAACTTTAATTCTTACAAGTTCTATTTAGTATTTTTTTTTAATGGTATGAAACACATTTGCTGTTAAGTTGGCAGCACTTTTTCTTTATCAATAATGAGACACAAAATATACGAAAGTTTTAAAAGTGTTAGAAAAGAAGAAATGAAAAACATAATTAAAAAAAATAATAATAATAAAAAAAATACGACTTAACAATCTTTAATTTGAAATTTGTCATTGTTTGTTTTTTTTGGGGTTTTTTTATGATTCATAAATCGATTTTGGATTGACAGAACATCAATGAAACCAATATTCGTTTAAGATTACTAAATGACTACAAAAACTATTTTAATTTTCATTTTTTTAGTTGTAAATAATGTTCAAAGTCATGACAAATGTTTAATTTATGCAAAAACATAATTAAATGTGTGAATTTATGCTTTTTTAGTATAATAAAAAAAAATATATTGAAGTGCAATGTGTGTGCGTTGTGTTCAGCTTAGCGTGGCTTTACTGCACTTGGCCTGCCACAAACAACAACAACAACCGTCAAGAGAAGCGTAAAAATAAAAACGAAACATGAGTGAAGCAAAAGAAAATGTGAAAAAATCCCAATAAGAAACAATTAAATTGTCAAGACTTAAAAATGAAAATTTATTTTTGCAAAGCGCATAAATTTCCCGACTTGACATAAAGTTGAACTGCTGTCAAATGGTTTTGTTGTTGCTTTTGCTTTTGTTTTTGTTTTTGTTTCACACAAATTGTTGCGCACTTTTTCAAAAGCAGTTCATCAATGCAAAAGCTGAGCGGGTCAACAGGTGAGACTTTTTGCACTAAAAATTATTTGTTGATTTGTTAGCTTTTTTTTTTGGTTGTTTTTTATTTCAAATGAGCGTTAGACTACAACATACATGGCAAACCAAAAAGAATCTGGCCAAAGTCATTAGCATTATTAACTATTAGCTTAAGAGAAAACAACAACAACAAGAACAACAAATGCAGCTGCATTGGCAAAACTCAACAAACACGAAACATTAAACAAAAACCAGAAAGGAAGCTATTTTCGGCATGGCCGAAACTTATATACTCTTGAAAACGTATTCCCAATTATTCTTATTGGACAATATTTTTTTATAACGCTTTCCCAATAAGAATCATACACACAGCTACGCCCATATTCTAATTCGTCTTTAAGAAAGCAATGCAGTCATACATCACTACATTTTGCAATCTTCTAACCCATCTGCTTACAGAGAAATCCCATTTTTAGGTTTTTCGTTATAAGCGTGGTGCCACGCCCTTTGTCCGATACTTTTAAAACTTTGGATTATAGTCAGGCATTTATAAAAACACATAATTTGGTTTGTTTATATTCAAGAGCAATAAAGTTTTTTTTTAACGAAAACCTTCTTTTCGACCGTTCGTTCCTATGGCAGCTCTTTGCTATAGTGGTCCGATCGAAGTAATTCTGAGATATACAATGCCTGGCCATAACTGAAGAATTTCTGCGCTTAAAACTCTGGGATTTTGCGCTGAAACAGACAGACTGGATCTAGAAAATGTATACTTTATATAGTCGGCGATGTCTCCTTCTCTGCGTTGCAAACTGCACGACAAAGTTAATATACTCTTTTTAGAAGCGTATAAAAAACCAACAACAACAATAACAATAATGCATATGTAAATCTAAGTTCATTTGCAGTCGGCAACATTGACTGACTCAACTCATGGCGGCAACAAAGTTCAAATGAAATAAAAGCAAATCAAATCAAGTCAAGTGGAGCGAACTCGAAGTCGAGTCGAGTTGAGTCGAGTCGAGTTGAATTGAGTTAAGACGAATTGAACTGTTTTCGTTGAGTCTTCGTCTTCGTCTTCACATTAACAATTAACAACGTACAAAATCTTTGTTGCAGCAAATCTTTGTACATTTTCACATTCAACCAATCAACCGAGCACACAAAGGCAAAGCGAATACTTTACACTTTACTTGATTGTGCGAGAATTTTTGTGCCACGAACTTCAACAGCAGCAGCAACAACAACAACAACAGCAACAACAACAGCAACAATAACGACGACAATTGTGATTAAATTGTGACGATAAGATTAGCCAAGCAAGTTGAGTGAGTAACGTTCAAATATAAACAAATTGAAACAGTAATTAATTTAATTAATGTTTCAAGAGTTTGCCGACATTTGATACAATCTTCTTCTTCTTTTTCTTGTTCTCTTATGTATATAGTACATAGTATATGTTTGTGGGCAACAAGGGCACGGTCATGTGCCATTGGGCTAGTGTGTGAATCATGTCAGTTGCCTGAGAATTATAATACTTGCTTATCGATATCACATAGTCACCATTAAAGCATTAACTTTTATCTTATCTCCAGCTCACTCTCTCCCCGCTCTCTCACTTCTGCCCGCTTATGATCTGCTTAATAGTGACAGTAACAAATTAAGTTACCGACATTGTTTATAAATAAATATTTAATAATGTCTTATTGGCTTGGCGTGGCACAATGCAAGTGCCTCACGAACACCCACTGCCAGCAGCAGGACCAGCTATCCACACACCCGCCAATCAAGCGATATTAAGTCATGGTCGCAATTATAACTTATCAAAAACGCAGCGATACATAAGTAAAAAAGGGAGCAAGCAAAATAAAATACAAATATTTTCATTGATATTTCATGAAATAAACTTCAGAATTTTCGATTAAATACCAAACCGGCTAATGGCTTATTTTATTTTATCGCTCGATTTGCGTGTGTGTGTGTGTGTGCGGTTTGATAAACACTTCATTTAAGTTGAACATATTTTGTAGTTAACATATTTCCCAGCATAATTCTATGAATTGCCTTCTTGCGAAATTATGTTGAAATAATACGCGTGTTCTGTGAGTCAGGAAGGGATATGGAACATATTTTTCTATGGCATATGTGACATTGTGAAATTCCCGATAACGATAAAAAGTTTTTATTTATATATAATTGATGGACTTTTGGCTTTTGTTTAAAAAAAACCTCATGTCAAGGCTAAAATGGCTCTTATTTTAAGCCGAGCCTGAAATTGGCATTGGCATGTATAGCGAGATTTTATATATTTGATAGAACTCAGTTACTTTCATCTGTATTATAATACTTTATAACAGTTGCCATGGCATTTTTGTGCAAGATTTGAAAGACATATCATTAAAATGTTATAGAAACGACGCTTGTTCCTTGATACAGTTTTATATATAAAACGTATTCAATTTAAAAAAAATTAAGCTAAATTGGTGCTTTGTTAGGAAATACTTTCAATTTATAAGTTATCGTTTTAAAAATTAAAAATCGGTTAAATCGTACGATTTGTGATTGTACGTTTTATTGCAGTTCTACTGTAGTCAAGTCGACAATGTTATTCAGTTTAATAATTAGTAAATTACACTGATAAAATTTTGTTATACAAACGAAAGTTCGAGTCTCGAGTCTTGATTGCGCAGAAGTCAAATCAAGTTCAATAAAATGCCGGCAAAAAAGCTTCGTAAAAAAGCCGAAAAACGAATGTTGCCGGTTTTATATATTGTATATATAGGAATGTGCATAGTATGTAAAAATATAAACGTAATTTCAGACTGACCGCAAATTTGAGTGTGCGATTCGGGCATGTCTAAAGTCGAGTTAACAAGTTTGTTATTATTAAACGTAAATTTGCGTTGCTTCTTGTTTTTATTTCAGTTTTCAGTACATTTGCTAAAATATTTAACAATCTGAAGTGTTTACGACGAGTCGCCAGAAAAAAAAACAAAATGTATAAAACGTTAATAAGAGAAGAGTCAGCAAAAGTCTAAAGTCAAGGCAGAATGCATTGAGTGCGCGAACTGCGGCCAAGTGCTTAACACAAAGTTATTAAATTATATATTAATAAAAAACAAACAAAAAAACATGATAAACTTACACATACAACAGAACAATAATTACACGTTCAATATTTTCTTCGCTTTAAATATTATTAAGCATTTTTGTAGATTTTGTTTGCAACGTTGTAACTTTTTGCGCGCAGTCTTTGCACAGTTTAAACAAAAAAAAACAACAAAAAAATGTATAATAATTTAATTAATGATCAGTTGACAAAAAAAAAGAAAAAAAAATACCCAAAATATAGTATATTTTTTATAATTTTTATTTTTTTTTTAATTATGAATTTTAACACTACACTTTGTAATGGAATTGTGTATGCGCGGCAAAGACAACAGAACGGCACCGACGACGGCAATGGCAACAGCAACAACGATAAGTACGTTAAAAATGCCGCCTAACTATTGGCATTGGCGAAATGCGAATTGGAATTTTCCCTGCTTGATTATTAAATTGAAAGTCCGTACTCTCTGACTGAGTGTAGCGCGAGAGCACACGAGTGCGCGTGCGTTAATGAGCGTACAAACGAACGAACGTGCGTGTGTGTTTTTAGACAAAAAAAAAATATATTCTACTTAAGCCGCGCATCGCACAAAACAGTGTTTTCCGTGCGACAACTGATCAACGAATGAACAAAGAAATGCAATAGAGAAATAGAACAAAACTCGGCAGGCGGATCGTCCACAACAACAACAACAATAAAAGCGACGGCAACGTCGACGTTGCTGCCTGCGCCATGTTCGTTTCGTTGATAAGTGTGCGCAAGCGAGCGAGCGAGCGAGCAAACGACTAAGATCGTACGAACAACAAGTGAGTGTGAGCGCAAACTCCACACGCATATGGACGATGCATAACCTAAATTGTATGCGTGGCATGTACGGCAAGTGCGCGCGCGGCATGCCGTGGTAAACCCAGCGCACATCACTGTAGATTTGTTGTTGTCGTGTTCGTGTTTGCGTTCGCGTTCGTTTTTGTACATTCGTTGACTGCGTTTGTTAGTATTGTTAACGCATTCGTTTGCCACGAATATGATGAAAAGCTATAGCAGCAACGATAGCGCAACAACGACAATTTTAGCCGATAAGAAACGACAACAAAAATAAATCGTACAAGTACAATTGCACCTTTTTTTGTGTGTTTTTTGTTTTTGTAACGCATTTGTGTGCGAAACAATAAATACATGTATTTGTATGTGTGTATGTGTATATGTGTGCATTTGCTGTTAGGCTTTTGGCTTTGTTGCAACGCCGACACCGCCGACAACGCCACCGAAAGGAAGTGACGACATGTAAATATCATGATGGCGGCCGTTGACGACTCTGCTGTCGCAGCAAGAAACGAATGCGAATGACGCCTTTGCCTTTGCAGGATAAGTTGCATAATTTTTTGCTTACGCGCATTTATGTTGAATAACATTTCTCATGTTACTTTGCATGATATAAGTGTTCTGCCAGAGTTACCATATGGTTTTTTGTTAACCAAGGCACACTGCAAAGGTCATGGGTCATGTCAACTAATACCGTTTTATAACTGCAAATTGATTAATCAATAATGAGTATTTTCTTTTGCAACAATTAAATGCACGTATCTTTTGTCAGAAGGCATTAAGTTATAAATGCTTAGTCTTAGTTTTTTGTCTCTTTCACACATTAAATTGTGCACTCGCCTTCACACACATGCGTGAAAACCATTTACGTTACTTGAACTAAAACTCGCTCATTTCGGTGAGTTTCATCTTCTTTAACGAAAAAAAAACACACTACTAAAACAACAACAATCAATAAATAAATGTACATATAAATAAGAAAAAAAAAAACAAAAAAAAAAGGTGTCTTTTTTCGTTTTTTTTTTTCTTATTATTTCCTAAGTATAAAGAAATACATTCGTATTTGTCATATTCAGAGTCATTTATTTGCTTATTTTGCTCATTTTGTTTGTTTGTCTTGTTCTTTGTCGACGTTGACGTTAACGTTAACGTTGACGACTGTGATCATCTTCAACCTGAACGAATGCTCAGCTCAGCTCAGCCCAACAAGTCAACAATACCGAAATTAGCTGCAGATACAGATACCGATACAGATTCAGATACCTAAGTACATGGCATATGTGTTATATGCATGTAGATATGCCTAAAGGTATGTAAAGGTAACGACGAACTGAGCTGAGATACTTTTATAACTCAATGTTTGTGTATGTCATCTTTTTCTTCTTTTTTTTTTAGCGATCTGCTTTAAACAACTGTTTGTCCAGCATAGTTCCACTCAACTCCTGCTTAGAAAGCAAACGACACAACAACAACAACAGCAGCAACAACAAGAGCGCGAAACTTTGAATAAGAAGTTCTCATAACAACAGAAATCTTGAAGTTGCCTACCAAAGCGTCATATTAAAGCATTGCATGCAAGTCAGCGAAATTTAGACACCAACTTGAGAATAAAATCGCTTGATATATATACATATATATGTATGTGTGTATGTATGGCTAAACGTTTATATGAGCATGGTAAATGGATATCGTACGTCGCTGCCGGGAGTTATAGCGTGAGGGAACGTACAAACAACCAACCAACCAACCGACCAACCGACATGCCACGTAAGTCTTATGTCTGCAGAGGTGTGTCGGTTCATCCGGACGATCGAACGACCGACTGATTGACTGACTGACTGACTGATTGACTGACTGACGGTTCGGATCGTTCGAATACTGCTTTGTCTATGTATATGTCAGTGCATTTCATTGAGCAAGTGAGAAAGAGAACCGGCGCGAGACTGGCAGGGCGGGCGAGGGGGCAGTCGGTGCCATAACGAGTGAGTGTCTGTGTTTAATTAGCAGATAACAAAAAAAAAACAAATAAAAAATGACGACAAACAAACACATTCGGTGATATAGTCATAGGTATGTGTGTGTCTGTGTGTGTGTGTGTAAAGATACACGTGTATATGAGTACACTTGCAGGCGTTAATTAGTTTTGGTGCTTTTCATCTAACAATAATTTTTAGTTTTTTTTTTTTAACACCACAAAGCAAAAACAACAACTTAGCATGTTAAAGTCGAGTATGCTCGACACTTTAAATGCGCTGCAAAAGTAGGCGCCCTTAACCTAACATGAGCTACAATTGAGTTGGCCCATATGGAAAGGATCTCCAAATAAACATGGTTTGCGCAGTACTAATAATGAAAACAAGAGTAAATTTCCGGATTATATAACTTAAGGTCTACTGGTCGAATTATATATTTTTACGTCAAAAGGACGTGCCAAAAATTATGTGTTCTGTTTGAATTATTATAATATATATATATTATTGTTTTTAAAACAGTGAACTGCTTGAACTTCTTATTAAAGTTGGGCCATATTGAAAGGAGTTTCAAATAAATATGTTTTCAACAATAATAAAATGGAAAAATATCATATGGATTATATATCTTTATGCTACTCAAAGATCTTGTGTTCGTATTCTATATATATATATGTATATATAAATATGCTTGGCAAAAATGTATAGATATTAAAACGTACCTTTTGAGGCCGTTGAGCAACGAAAAGAAGCGAGTCCTTCTTCCATGACTTAACACACAATTTTTAATGCGTATTAGTTGGTTTCTAAGCGCTTCTTAGCGATAGGAAAATACTTTTAATTACAACAACAACTACACACAGATACACGTCAGCGCAGGAAAACAGCTTGTACAATGAAGATACTTAAAAATGCAACTTGTGAAGAAAACATTTCCACCCGCACGATAATTTTCATTGGAAATGAGACGAAAACCCAAAAAGTAAAACAAAATGTCATTTCATATGAAAAAAGTAGGAATTAAATAAATATTTAATCAGTTTTTTTTTTTGTATTTTTTGTGTTTTTTTAAGAGAGAAAAAAAAGATAGAAAAAAGCACAAAGTAGAACGCGCACAAACGAACGATACAAAGCCAACTCAAGTCGGAGAGTGAAGACGTGTTTAAACAGATACAAGATGCTAACGAACTGCAGATATAATAAATATTTAAATTGTATTTTATTTGCACACGTTCGATCAATATATGCCAGAATCGAAATGAAACACATATGAAAATACCAACTTACAGATATCTCTCGGTGTCTGTGTCTTTCTGTGTGTATATGCACATAGATGTAGGCTACATGACTGCGTACGTACAGATACAAATATAGCAACGATGCGCGTTACTTAGCCTGCTGCATAATCAACAAATTGCTGTGACGTTGAAGAAGACTCTAACGAGAAAAAAACCAAAAAAAAAAAAGAAAAAAAAAACGAAAAAAAAACATACTAAATTAACAACGCACATCAAGGTTTGCTCATGTCATTCTCAAATGTATCTGGAGTATGTATACGTATGTAGCTATTGTACGAAGCATATAACACACTTTAGATATTCGTCAAATAAACTGAAAATGCGAGCGAGCAGAGGAGCCGGAGTCTTGTACTGTTGTCTGTCTGTGTGCTTGTTTGTAAGCTATTCATTTATCACTTTGCTGTTAAAATTCAGCCGAGAAATTGAAATCAAAACTTGTACAAAAAAACCAACAACAACAACAACAACAGTAAGAAAGAAAAAAAAAACCGTCGAACATAAGTGTCCGTTAGTTTAAGCAATATTTATCAAAGCATAGACACGACACGATCATGCTATACTTAAAGATAAAAAGATACAGTATCTGCAACGCCATCACGTTGACCAACGTCACTTCGGTCGTTGTTGTTCTTCGTTGACAGACAGCGTGAAATTCATTGCGTTGGTATGTGTGTGAATGTTTGGTGAATTAGCATTATCTTGAGATACATCTTGCCTAGCGTACTCGCCATTACTCAAACAAATCTCGTGTAACTTTGAGCACAAACACATAAACAAACAAGCAAATACATAAATATATACATGTATGTGTGTGTGTGTATGTATGCATCCAAATGAGGGCGTGCGCATTACAAGCGCAGATTTTGTACTATGATGATTTGCAGAGGTTCGCATCGGCGACGCATCTCTTATGCTAATAGGCGCCAGCACAGCAAATACGTACATGTACTTATAACTAACACTTTAGGTTAAGTGCAAGTAGCATAAGAAGTGCCAAAGACGCACAAGGATATGAGAAATGCTGAAATGGCATATTGAAGACTCTTAGGATTTCATAGAATAAAACCTTCTGGCACATAAAGTTTCAAAATGGGATATAAAAGCATATTAAGTTTGTCTAAAGTATCAAAGTATCTGTTTCAATAAGATTAGCGCTTGAGATACATTTAACTCATCTGTTTATCATGCAAATTCCATGTTATATATGAAAGCGTCTTTAAGTTACGACGAAGCCGAAAGTGTCTCTCTTTTTTTTTGTTTTTTAGCGTTCAAATAAATATTCACTTGTGAGAAAATGCAGTGTCAATAAATTGTCACTTCGTGCGTTAAATACAACGGAACTTCATAATAACAACAACAACAAAAACAATAAAGATGATGACTAAGTTATCAACACCAACGGCAAATCGACATTTGCGTATATTTATCAAAAGTTATTATTATTCTTATTTTTATAAAGAAGCGCAATTGTTTTGTTTCAAGGAACAAACAAAAAATAAAAAGGATATTAAAGTATCGTTTACAAAGCGGCAAAAAACCAAACAAACAACGAAAGAGTTGACTAAGGAAAACGTATCTCAGGCACGCATGTCCAATTCGGAGTTTTATCTGTTTAAAATAATTTTTAAAGTCGCTGCTTAAGTCGCCATTTACGAAGCAAGCTTCAATATGGGCAATTGTTATTGGATAAGCCAATGAGGTGATTTAGTAAACTTCCCTTACGCATTTCAACATCATGAAGAAGCCTGAAGCACAAGAAATGAATGTTATAATTACAAATAGTTGTATTAAAGTTAAGATTGTATCAGACATGACGCAATTTTCTTTCGAAATTATTTTTATTGGAATAAGACGCATGAGTTCGATAAAGCTAGTACGACTGTACAGAACAGTTTTCTCAAATAGAAAACATATGCGATACAATACACATAAACGGCTGTTTCGATAAGTTTTTCCTGACAATTTATAGTTTTATTTTATTTTATTTTTTATAGTTTATTATGTACAATATATATTCTCATTTATTCTCAGCTTATTGACGCACTTTTATTCACTCACACACACACACACACACACACACAGACAGACAGCCATTTGTGTCTTTTGAAATACATATGTATTTGCGAAAACAGATTTTTGCGTATCTGGTTTGCGTTGCATTCATGAATTACTATAATGATTGTCCACTTAGCTAGAGACAACAACAGCATTTAATCAGCCAGGGTGCTGTGCAATCTTGAAAACTTTTCAAATGTGAGAAAGTAAGAAAATACTAAAGAAGATTTTCAACTGAAAAGAAATTTGATCGTTGCACGAAATGAAAATCACTTGAAATGTCTGAAAGCGTCTGAAAGTTAACAAAAAGTATCTATCATGTCTGACTTGGCATACGTTTTGTACAAAAATTCAATTTGTCAACCTTCAAAATAAATCAAAGTCTAATTTTGCTAGCGTGTGCGTGTAAGTTTTTGCGAAGGTTACTGTGGCAAAGCAGTTGACTTGAGCCAAACAAAAGCAACAACAACGCAACAAATGCACTAAGTTGCATTCGAAACGATATGAAAAACACTCTGATGGCTAAAAGCGTTTAAGCCTCGTTACGTTCACGCAAGCGCAACCACAGGCACACACACACGCACACACACACCACTGGCCAGCGGACGGACACAACGTAGTGAACACGGAACGGAAACGTAACAAAAGTGCATGTAAAATAACAAAAAAAAAAAAAACCGAAAAAAAATAATAATGCCAAAGTTAGTTTGCCACGACGATTGTAATTTCGAAGTCAACATTTTTGAGTTCAAAATTAAAAATAAAAGTTGCTTTTTTTGTTAATAAAATTTCTGTACTAAAAAAAAATTCAGATTTTCAAGTAAGAATAAAATGATAAAGTTTAGAATGGCATGGCGTGGCACGCAACGAGGCGGAGGGTTTCTAATAATAAAATAATTGCAGTATATGACAGCCATAATCATAACAACAACAACAACCACAACAACAACAACGGCAACATTGACAGCAACAGCAACAACAACAACAACAACAACAATTGCATTTAGTGACATGAACATGCAAACTTTGTTTTTCCACTTTTTTCCTTTTCAACTCAACTCAACTCAATTCAACTCAATTTTCTTTGTATTTGATGAACATGAAAGTGGGTCTTCGTACAAATAGCTTAGAAACCGCTTTTGTCCATCTGTGAACAATGCATTTGCAACGTTGAGCTTTCAGTTCATTCCACTTATTGCATATGCGGCGTTAAAGCCTTAAAGTGGCTTAAGTATGTCTCTAACTGACATGTGTTGGAGTGACAAAGTTGTTTACATATTAGATAGAATTTCTTTATAAGCAATCTTTGAAGATTAAAGAAAATACACGATTTTTGAATAAAATTCTACATCATTATATATTTCAAGTCATTATGTTGATAAAATATAATCCTCACGTGAGAAGATTCCTCCGATTTCATCTTTTTAATACAAGAAATTGGGATTGCATTTTAAGATCCCGAGAATTTCGGTGGATCACCAAAAAATTATATCCCTAATACAACCATTAAATAACTGTAGTCAACTCAGAGTAACATGCTTTTCGATGCCAACTTTCCAACTTTTGAAATATGTATTTTCTGAATTTTAAGAAATTAATAAATAACTAAAGCATGAATATTGCAAAAAAATATGTGTTTTATAGATCAATCGTAGAATATGCTGTGCTTCATGCTTTATATGACATGTTGTTTATTATAATGACTTTAAAGCGTAAAAAATCATTAAAAACTAAACAAAAAAATTAAATAGGAAATAGGGAAAAATTAAAAAGTAAAACAAAGCGAAAAAAAAGTTTTGATGACAGAATGCGTGTCAAATGGGCAAATTTCGTTCTGGCCGATTTGCTTTGTTATAAAAATATAAATAAAAAAAAAAGAAATGCACTAATTATTTGAAAATGAAGCACATATAAAAATATATATACATATATATGTATATTAAATTGAATTTGCTGCAGTTTGATCGAGCGTAGCAACTGCAAAATGGCTGACGTGGCCATTGCTTTGGCAGTGATTAAAAGCCGACTGAGGATCTTCGAAATCGATAAGCGATAAATCAGAGTGAACAAACGTCAATGTTCATTGTTTGCACAATTTTGGTGTCAAGCAAAGTAGAACACACATACATACATATATATGTATATTAATAAGTTTTGTTTGAAATATCATAAAATCATGTATCACAGCATTCGGAATAGTAACACAAGGAGAATGGCTAACGCCATCATGGCGTGTTTCCGGCCGTCGTTGTCAACGTATATTGTTGCTGCATTGCTTACAAACACACCGCCCGTGCCCCCCATAATACACCTGTAGATATGTTAGTATATAACTAAAGCCCGATTTTCATTCATGTGCACGATCATCATTATTATTATCATCGTCAACAGTCAATTGTTAGTTTTTGTTTGATTTTTTTTTTGTACTTTTTAACTCACTCTCAATTTTTAATGCTTTAGTGAGCAGCAGCAGCCGCAGCCGCAGCAGCGATGAGTGTACAAATTTAGATACGAGTTAGATTTTTGTCTATCGTATGTTCGTGTTGCCCGTTTGTTGGTTAGTGGCACAGCTCATATGCACTTTGAGGCTGGCTCCGCTGCCGCCCACATGTCAAGCTAACTATATATTGCAACCGCTCTGCCCCAACCCTTACCGCTACCGCTACTGCAACCCCTTCACCGACCGCCACGTCATTAGACAATTACTTAACTTTTTGGTCATTATCAACGCCATGTAATGTGTGCTCGACCAACAACAACGGCTGCGACATACATACATATGCCATACAATACAACAAGTACAACAAAAACAAACACAAGCACAACAAATGAACTATCGTGTCATGTTTGTGCTCATTTTCAAATTGTTTTTTTCTTTCTTTCTATTTTTTTTTAAATCATTTAAATTGTGCAATTAAACTCATTTTTACTGATTTTAATACTCATTAGAAATTATTTTTTTTTGGTTTTTTTTTTATACATTAAAATGAGAAATAGGTTTCTGAAATTTTGTTAGAAACACCCCTTCTTCCAATGCAAAAATATATAAATTTAATTAAAGTGTTAAAATTTCAATAGTTTTGTGTGAAACTTACCTCTTGAAAATTGCAAATGGCTTAGATGACTTCAAGCACACAAAACGTTGGCGACACGCAGTATAAATGTGTGTCTGTGTGTGCGTGTGTGAGTGTGCAACAATGGAAAACGCACAATTTCCGTTTGGCAAAACTCTCATAATAATTGGCAAAATGCGCTTAAGCGAGACCTTCGCCATATGTTGGGCCTCATTTTAACTACGTTGATGACGTTGACGATCGCACACACACACACAAACACACACACACGACGAACAAACCAACAGAAAAAAAAAATAAATAAAAAACAATGTTTTTCACACGAATTAAAAATGCAAATTGCGTTTTGTCTTTTTAGGCCAGCAAAACAATTACAACAACAAAAGTTAGAAAAACTCAAACCTAAAACTGACAATTGTCAACATGAAGTGTTGTTTGGCGACTTGACTTGGCGAATACAAAAAAAAAAAACACAACAAATTGTCGTGAAAATGTTATTTACTTGAATTTTTAGTTATATATTAACACTTTATGCGGGCGTAACAGATACTAAAACACTGTAACTGAATTCGTTTGACAAAAAAAAAAACAACAAAAAAACAGATAAATAAATTATGTAGACGACTGACTAATTGCTGAGCCAACTCACTGGCGGTGCTATCGACAACTGGCTGACGACACTGAATTAATGAACGAAATGAATGAAATTCAGCAGGTGGTTTGCCTTATATAGGCACTGACAAGCATTCCAGATCCAACAGGCCACCCCACGCCACGCCACACCACCATGCACCCAATCTAATCCCTGTGCAATATAGCACAACCCCAAATGTTAAACTACCCTTTGCTGTAGGCGCACCAGCAGCTGGACGACTGCCGGCTGTGCGGGCTTAAAAGTATGGCATGGCGATCTGAGAGCTAGCAGCTATCAATGCTCATCGATAAGCATCGATCCTGGCCAATTGTGGATAAGATAAGCGTTCTTGGCGTTTTTCGTGTTGTTGTGTTGGCCACACGCTGGAAGCCCGTCCCTGCAGCTTGTACAACTCAAGCGTATTCGGCTTATTTTCGATACTTTGCTCAAATTTATCTCATGGAAAACAATATCGATCCAATGGAAACCGCAATCGTGATAAGCACACTGGAAATTGGCGTCAAACAGACAGTGACAGCCGCAGTTATAATCATACTCTGATAATGATATTATTATTATTATTTTCCCATGTGAATTTCATCATTAGCAGCAGTTGTGCTTATAATATTATACATTTGCTCAAATCAATGAAAATTTTAGACAATTTAAAAACCAAAATTCGGTTTTGCTTAGAACAGAACACTTAATGATAAACTTATAATCTCATTATATGTAATGGTTCGAATTCAATGCCTTTGCTACCAAGTCTACATAGTTGGACTTATATCGTTTATAAAGCCTAAAAGGTGAATAGTTGATCCCATTTATAGAAAACAACCCATTCAACAATGCATAATGGTCAAGAAACTTATATGTATGCGTAAACCTATAATTTGTTCTAGAAGTGATATTAAAAATGATATGTACGAAGATACAATCCTAACATATATTTATATGTTAAGCTTTACTTATGGCACTGATGATCGTTGAATGATTTGTATACTAAACAGTTAATCACACGTGAATAATACGTTTCTCAATAAAAATAATGCATGAGTTGATGAAATAATTCAAACAACGAGAGCAAACCAAAACCAAAACGAAACAAAGTAATTATGTATATATAAAATATTAGCAAACTCTAGTACAGTTGTGCGCAAAAGCACAATATGAAACCAACAACAACAACAACAACAACAGCAACTACAGCAAATGGAACGTTACAACTCTGATATCAACACTAAATTTAATCAAAATAATTCGGTAAATTAAACAAAGCAAAGAAAAAAAAAATAAAAAAAAAGAAACGCGTGAGCAGCGAATGGTAAATGAATATAAAAAAAACACACACATATTTTTTTTACGATATAAAAACAAATAACAGAATGTGAAATCAAATAGAAATTTCATAATTTTTCCGGAGAATAAAAAAAAAATTATACAAATTGCAAAGGGGGCAAAGTTTCTCAGCACAGTAAGAGTAACAGTAACAGCGAAGTTAGACCAACTTAAATGGAGAGTTTTGGATGACACCAAACACCGATGACAGCGACAATGAGGGCGAGAAAGTACGAGTATGTTGCGCATAGCATAAATGCGGGAGAGACTTATCAGGCCCAAAATTAGTTCACAGGTAAATGCGAAATGCGTGGAACGTGAGCCAAAGGCGCAGTGAAACACTCATAGGTTAAGGGTGACTGGTGTCAGTGCTCATGTATGTGTGTGGTTGTTATCTTGCGCAGTAAACTGACAGACCGTCGTTTTGCTTGACTATTCGAACAACTTGCTTGCCGTAATTTCCACATATTGATTTAGTTAGATAAGGAAGCCAAAGCCACCGAGAATGGGACCGCGACCGCGAGATATGTGCAAATAGAAAAACAAAGCTGAACTGAACGGAGCGGTGCAGAGCAACAGGAAATACACAAACAATATGTATGTGTATAGTTAAGTTCCTTTACCTCCTGCACCATCATGGCAACCAAGCAACATCAACAGCAGCGACAGCGGCAGCGGCAGCTAACACAGCCAACGCATTTACGCTTATCACAATTTAAATATTAATTTAGGGATATGAATTTATCGTGTAAAAATTGCTTATCATTATTACTCGTCGTGTCTGTCCGTTTTTAATGCACAGATAAGAAGAAATGTTTCGCATAAGCATAAAAAAGTCAACAGCAACACCTTTTTTAATACGGATTTCTTTCTTTTCTCTTAATTTCTCCAACTTTAGAACAACAGAGTAAATGAGGAAATGCAGAAATTCAACATGAAATATGCAATATGCAATGACGTTCGGCGAAACCAACATTTGTTTGTTGAAAAACTAAAAAAGAATCATAAGCTTGAGTGAGCGAGCGTTGAGTTGAGTTAGCATATGGCAACATTGCTATGACGTCCTGCTTTATGCAATGCGAATCTTTGCAAGTATCTGCATGACATTCGTTCAAGTATACATATATACATACTGAATTGCATAACCGATGCTAAGTCGTCATAAGTACTTTGAATATATGTTTGGTTTTTGTACTTACCGACTTGTTAGCTCTCGTTTTTGTTGGTTCGTCGATACCGCCACCGATTCCGACGCCGCCGCCGCTATCGTTAATTTTTTCTTGTAGTTTTGAAATCTGCTTGCGAAGTGCCGCAATCTGCAAATGAGCGAGCAATGAACAAAATATATATATTATAAGATAAAATGCTATGTAATCAACAACTAACATATGTGTGTGTATAAAAAAACACTCAAGACAAGATTTGAATTGCCAAACTAAGTCGAAAAAATAAGTCTTTATTGCGTTTTAAATTTTGGCTTGATTGTGACCTCAGCTATAATGACGCAGAAGGCTTATTAACCATACTTTGTGTACGTGTGCTGCCTGATTTCTCTAGCATCCGTACAATAAATGGATATCGAAGTCGTAATGGCAAATGAAGGCATTTATGTACTGATAACTTTGACTGTTGCAGTTACAAACTAAATAGTAGCATTGAAGGCTCAAAATATATCGAGAACAACATAATATTGTCAATGAAACCCCACAAGTACAAGTGACATGACAAGAAACCGCAAAGGATGTGTACGTTGAGGGCAAAATATGTTGTGTATTTTTGGTTAGTCAGACAATCAGCAAAATAGACAAATTTCTTTTGCTAGTATATTGTAGACATATGCGATTAATTTTATTGCTGTTATCGTAGCTTTAGGCAACACAATTGTGCAACGTGCTCACCTCACGATCCTTATGTTCACATTGCTTGTCCAGTTCTTCCTTCTGTTGTTGCGAATCGGCGAGCAGCTGTAGTGCGGTTTTTGTATTAACTTCTGGTCCGCGGTAATCATCGTCGCCGGGACCAGCCGTTTCCGCTAGCACTTCCTGTGCCAAGTTAGTCAATTGACCTTTAAGTGAGCTCAGGCTATTATTCAGCCACGACATTTTGCCCCTTATTAGAAAATGTGAAATCTAAATGCAACACACTTGCACGGTTTGTAGCGTATAGAAAAAGTAATAAATAAGTAACAACGTAAAAAACCAAACAAATTAAAATAGATGCGTTTTTATTTTAGTTGACAACTTGGCAAAATTTGTTTTTTGTCTTCAGCTGATTTTGTTATTGTTTCTTCTTCTTAGCGAACTAATTCATTGCATTTACAGTGATTGGCAATTCTGTCTAGAGATGTGCCATGAAACGCTTCTATCGTGAGTGAGAGTAGGTTCTTTTTTTACATTGAAGTGCCGCATGTCTCCCTGAAAGTGCAATACGCCAGCGGCAGATAGCGAAGTAAAAATCACTTAAGGTGACATTAACTTTAGCGGTAAATTAACAAAATTTAAAATAAGAAAAACATCATCACTGTATTGGAGTTTAACAATTTTTGAATTAAAAATCCATTTTATTATTACACAACATAGTAGCCAAATTAGGCTACAGAAATCAGGCATACATGAGGCAATTAAATTTTCATATTTTGTTGTAATTATGTGTTTATAATTATCAACGACAAATAAAGTTGGGGTTGATCACTGGTCTCGTTGGAAAAATTAATGATTAGGGGTACTTGCCTAGGAATATTTTTCTTAAAAATAAATGTTTCTGCATAATTTAATTTGATATATGAAAATAACAATAAACGTTAGCGTATGCATGTTAATTGCAAGCACAACACTCTGCGACAGACTTACAATGCAATCAGCCCACAAATAGACAAAGTCAATTTTTACTCAGAACAGTTTTTATTAAAATCGATCATCTCAACATTTTTTTGAGCACATTTGACCGAAAATACTTATTAACCGACAAACAAAAATATATATGTTTTTTTATGTTTTGATGATGACTATGAGAGGTGTAATGTCTGAAGGTGATACTATGTAGTCACATACATATTTACATGCTCGCCGACACTTGAGAGCACAGAAAAAAAAAATTCTTGGCAACAATTGTTGCGACATTACCTAAAAAGTACGTGGTTGTGATCCAAACCCGAGGCCAACTCCCCGCATAGTGTGAGTTGCTTGGCGTGCGACTTCATACTGTTTCTCCATACTAGAGAACATACGTTCGCGTGACTGGACATCCACTGGAACTGAAGTACCGGCAACCGCAGCAGCTTCCGGACATACCCCACCACCAGCATCATTATCAGCTGCATTATTGGCTGCATTTTTTATGCCCATCAAACGCATAAACTTCGAAGCGACTTTGCCATCAGAATCCTGCGAGAATTGTGCATGACCCCATTTGCAAGCAGAATCCTCGGTTTTCTTCGAGCTCCAGAGCAGTTTGCGTTTTTGCGCTTGTTCTGCATACTTAGTGGCATTTATTACGCTGGGATTATAGTAACTAGGCAATTGTATTCCACCGGGATTAGCCTGCATGCCTGGTGCTGCAGCAGCGGCAGCAGCAGCAGTATCGCTTGCTGCACGGCTATGAGCCATGACGGACACCAGTGGCTGTGTGGTATTTAAAAGGGTCTGCTTTGTTAGCGATTCGCCAATGACTGTTGATAGTGGTAGCGACATAAGCGGTGGTATGTATTGGCTAGTGGCACCGGACAAGGACAACGTTGATGGCGTGTGTTGTCCTTGCCCTGTAGTACATGCTGAGGTGCCAATATTAGCTGGTATTTCTGCTGAACTTACAGTTCTTAGTTCAACGTTTTGTGAAGCTAAAATAGGTGAACCAGCAGCGCTCAAACGGCCTGTTTTGCTGCTCGAGGTACGAGAATTTTGGTGATGGTCTTTGGTGCTATTGGAGCGTTTATCGGGCGTGCAAGAGCGTGACAGACTGCGTGAATTTGAATGTGAATGAGATTCACGAGAGCGATAGTGACGGGGACGACGTTCATGTTTACCACCGCGTGAGGTAGGAGATGATGGCGAACGGGAATCACGGTGTCGACGTTGGGAACTACGCTCGTCATAGGAA
Source organism: Phortica magna (assembly GCA_037044515.1). NCBI lineage: Eukaryota > Metazoa > Arthropoda > Insecta > Diptera > Drosophilidae > Phortica > Phortica magna. Next base: position 31,237 of record JBAMBP010002767.1, read on the forward strand.
CGATGCTGGTTTTTGTAGTGACTATGTCGTGAGTATACATCGCTATAACGACTGTCATTGCCACCGCTGCTACTGCTCTTTTTGCTACTACATCCAACGCCAGACTCTCTTGTTGATAGCGATGACGTGTCCTCACGTTCATTTCTACTATCTGCGTCTCTATAGTTTCGTTCTTTATTACCACTGTCATATTTGGACGACTTGCGGCTTTGTTCATCGCGTCGCTGAGAGTCCCGTCTATAGTCACGCTCACGATCACTTTTAGAGCTATGCTTTTCATAGTCACGTTCCCGCTCACTTCTAACGCTATGCTTTTCATAGTCACGTTCACTCTAAAAATTTGAAAATTGATAAGCATATTTCAATTTACATTGCTTAATTTTCAAGAACTCACCCGTTGCTTTCTACGCTCTGATGAGGATTCATCTATCCAATCTTTGGTATTGCGTCCACTATCCCGACGCCGTGAACTTGTTGAAGATGAACCAGTTGCCTTATTCTGTAATGAGAAAATTTAGCCCACAAAAAAAAAAACTGTAGAGTTAATTTCAACGTTTAAAATATAAAATCATATTTTTGTTAATTAAAGTTTTATACAAAATAAAGAATTCTTCAATCGTGTTGAAAATAAAAAGGAAACAATGTCAAGATTGGCCGCACATCCGCTTTCAACTTGCCTTTGACGTACATTTTTTTTGATTTTTTTTATAATTAATAGTTTTTGTTTGGCAAATTATTTGATTTTTAATTTTCCTAGCAATTCTTGTTCTTTTCTAATATTATAATTTTTTGTTTTCGATTTCAAGTTTAAAAAACAGCTGCAAAAGAGTTGATTTCACATTGTATTTGAATTTTTAAATTGCTTTGTTTTTTTTCTCTTTCGATTGTTTTTTGTTTCATTAAACTTATTTTAATTTCAATACTCACGTTCGGGTGCTGGTCAAATCCTAATTTTCATTGATTGTGGCAAAAGTTAAAGAAGGAACTCACAGAGAACACAAAAGTCTCCTTCGCGTTTTAACGATTGATTACGATTTTTTCTGTTTGCATTTGGTTTGAAATTATGCAACTAAAATTTTGGTTATTTTTTTTTTTTTTTATATATATTTTTTTTGTTTTATCAATCAATCAATGGAGCAAGCAATCAATCGGTCAATCGATCATGATAGCAATGTGATGACGTTCGATTTCGATTCGGTTCGACTCATTGTGGTTCTGGTCATATCATTTCGTTTCGGCTCATTCTGAGCCGACTTGTTGGACACGAAGTGGTTCTACAGACTTTAAGTAGTCAGTACGTAGTAGCAGAGTTGAAGATTTGTATAATTCGTTATACATTTTTGTGTGTACTTTTTTAGTTTTTTTTTTTTTCGTATATATAATAACAATAACAAAAGTTGATAATTTATTAATTGTAAATTGCAATAAGGCATTAATTATATTAATAAATCTAAACAAAATATTATTAGCAACCGAAAAAATAACAAATCAATGAATTCACTAGTCGTTTTCGAAAACTTAGATCTTTAACACAGATTTCAATAGTGAAATGACAAAGAAAGAGTGAGAAATAGATAGAGAGATAAATAGAAAGAGATAAAAGGCAAAGGCAAAGGCAGAAGAAAGAGATAGAGAGAATAAGGTCAAGGGTGGTGTATAGTCAACGAAGATCAAACATTACTATGTATTTTCCCTTTGCAATTGTTTCTATGACTTGTCAAGATTCAAATCATTTTGGACCTACATTTTTGTATATGATGGTATTTGCAACGTTATTTTTATGGTAATTATGAGTTAATATAAAGTTTAACGACGTGTTGGGCATAACTTTATGTGTATGTAAGTCGAATTAAGAAGGCTTGACTCAATCAGCAATGTTAAATAAATCAGCTTCTTATTATTGGCCAAGGGAATAAAATTAACAATTCTTTTATTTAAATTATTGTCCGAATTTAAGACCAAACCACTGGTTTGAGCAAAACCGAGCGAACCACCGGAGTCTAATAAAGAAATGAAAATTTTGCAAATTGATTTTCATTTAGTGCGCCGAAAGGCAAAACGATTTACAAAACATAAAACACTCAACAAACACAAACGAACAGTTCTTGCAGGATATGATGGCAGGTTATTGTAAGGAATAAAAAGTGATTACCTGTTCTTTGTGGCTGCTGCCATGCCTGCCATTGTCATGGCTGCCGCTGTATTTTGTAACTGAAGTTGAGTCACCACGCACTGGTGCCGCTATAGAGCTCGTCTTAGTGTTATATACTTTCGATGATTTCACAACTGTTTTTTTAGCTGGAGACGTTGACAATATGTTACTGTCACTGCTATTGCCGCTATTGATTGTATCACTACTGTAGCTGCGACTTTTGCTCGACTTTTTGGGTGTGCGGCTGCGACTGTGGCGGCTTCTTTGATTATTCTGCTTTGATTTATGTCCTGAGTTGCCTCGTTCACGTTCTCGTTCCCGTTTTTGTTGATGATGGTTCTGTGTTTTGATTTGTTGAGCCTAAAGGAAGTTTTCAACTATTCAGAAACAGCAAATTCGTGTTATTGGTTTTATAGAACTAAAGGCAGCATATCATTTGTGTATGTTAATAGCCGTGCACGAGTACCAAAATAATTGAAACAAATAAATATTTGGCCAATTAGTATGTTGTTTTGTTTTTGGTAATAGCACGCCGCCATTTTTTCACATTGCACTTTACTTTTTTTTCTTTTGGCATGCAAGAAATTTTTCATATTTTTTTTACACATTGAAAACCGTTCATAAGCAACTAGAATTGGTTGTCTTTATATTTACCGAAATATCATTGTAGTTATCATCCTGGTCTTCATCGCTGCTGTAGTTCACTAGCGCATCCATTCTTTTTCCGTATTAGTCTTTTTTTGGCAAAAGCAATCTATCTTGGATTAATCAATATGCCAAAGTTCCTAGAATAGTGTGTCTCTTCAGATTTGATGACTTAACTGGGTCACTCGCTTAGCTTGTAGAGTGCCTTTCTAGGAGCTGAGACAGCAGTTAGCCGGACAATTTCCGATATAATTACTTGTTTTACGAAAGTTTATTTAAAAACGAAAACGAAAAAGCGAAAAGCGAAGTGCAAAGAAACACACAAGTGTCAATGTTCACGCAGAGTACCAAAATTGACGCTAAAGTATCGCGTTTGTCGTGGAAGAAGCAGAAAATGGCAGAAACTTTGCGTATGTTTGGTTTAATTACTGCAGCCATAGGCTTATTCAATATTCATGTGTCAAAATTGGTTTAAATAGTAACCAAGTTGTGTGTCTTTAGTGAAGAGCACAGATAGTCACACACAGATAACCTATTCACACTCCCATTGTTCGGGCCAATCAACGAAAAGTGCAAAATGCACAATTCTATTGCTCGCGTTGTTGGATTTTTTCGTTCAATTACGACATGGGAGTGTGAATAGGTTATCTGTGTGTGACTATCTGTGCTCTTCACTAAAGACACACAACTTGGTTACTATTTAAACCAATTTTGACACATGAATATTGAATAAGCCTATGGCTGCAGTAATTAAACCAAACATACGCAAAGTTTCTGCCATTTTCTGCTTCTTCCACGACAAACGCGATACTTTAGCGTCAATTTTGGTACTCTGCGTGAACATTGACACTTGTGTGTTTCTTTGCACTTCGCTTTTCGCTTTTTCGTTTTCGTTTTTAAATAAACTTTCGTAAAACAAGTAATTATATCGGAAATTGTCCGGCTAACTGCTGTCTCAGCTCCTAGAAAGGCACTCTACAAGCTAAGCGAGTGACCCAGTTAAGTCATCAAATCTGAAGAGACACACTATTCTAGGAACTTTGGCATATTGATTAATCCAAGATAGATTGCTTTTGCCAAAAAAAGACTAATACGGAAAAAGAATGGATGCGCTAGTGAACTACAGCAGCGATGAAGACCAGGATGATAACTACAATGATATTTCGGTAAATATAAAGACAACCAATTCTAGTTGCTTATGAACGGTTTTCAATGTGTAAAAAAAATATGAAAAATTTCTTGCATGCCAAAAGAAAAAAAAGTAAAGTGCAATGTGAAAAAATGGCGGCGTGCTATTACCAAAAACAAAACAACATACTAATTGGCCAAATATTTATTTGTTTCAATTATTTTGGTACTCGTGCACGGCTATTAACATACACAAATGATATGCTGACGTCTATAAAACCAATAACACGAATTTGCTGTTTCTGAATAGTTGAAAACTTCCTTTAGGCTCAACAAATCAAAACACAGAACCATCATCAACAAAAACGGGAACGAGAACGTGAACGAGGCAACTCAGGACATAAATCAAAGCAGAATAATCAAAGAAGCCGCCACAGTCGCAGCCGCACACCCAAAAAGTCGAGCAAAAGTCGCAGCTACAGTAGTGATACAATCAATAGCGGCAATAGCAGTGACAGTAACATATTGTCAACGTCTCCAGCTAAAAAAACAGTTGTGAAATCATCGAAAGTATATAACACTAAGACGAGCTCTATAGCGGCACCAGTGCGTGGTGACTCAACTTCAGTTACAAAATACAGCGGCAGCCATGACAATGGCAGGCATGGCAGCAGCCACAAAGAACAGGTAATCACTTTTTATTCCTTACAATAACCTGCCATCATATCCTGCAAGAACTGTTCGTTTGTGTTTGTTGAGTGTTTTATGTTTTGTAAATCGTTTTGCCTTTCGGCGCACTAAATGAAAATCAATTTGCAAAATTTTCATTTCTTTATTAGACTCCGGTGGTTCGCTCGGTTTTGCTCAAACCAGTGGTTTGGTCTTAAATTCGGACAATAATTTAAATAAAAGAATTGTTAATTTTATTCCCTTGGCCAATAATAAGAAGCTGATTTATTTAACATTGCTGATTGAGTCAAGCCTTCTTAATTCGACTTACATACACATAAAGTTATGCCCAACACGTCGTTAAACTTTATATTAACTCATAATTACCATAAAAATAACGTTGCAAATACCATCATATACAAAAATGTAGGTCCAAAATGATTTGAATCTTGACAAGTCATAGAAACAATTGCAAAGGGAAAATACATAGTAATGTTGATCTTCGTTGACTATACACCACCCTTGACCTTATTCTCTCTATCTCTTTCTTCTGCCTTTGCCTTTGCCTTTTATCTCTTTCTATTTATCTCTCTATCTATTTCTCACTCTTTCTTTGTCATTTCACTATTGAAATATATATTAATACAGCGATACAT